>CAEGAG010247524.1:0-182549 GCA_903067065.1 Brachyrhaphis terrabensis | reverse complement strand
CGGTCTGTCAAAGGGGGGGGAGGGTGAGTTCTGTCTTCGCGGTGAATTCACGAACGCCTATTCCGGCGGTTGTTTCGTCATATACCCCCCCCCCCCCCCCCCCCCCTCCAATCCCCCCCAATCCTCCCCTTACACACACACACACACACACACACACACACCAGAGCCTGGGCTCCTGTGTCTCAATGAGTTTATCCATATTTATTGATCACCCTCTGAAGTTTTCACCTGGAGCACTTTTACTGACAAAAAACAAAATAACACATTTTATTACTGTCTAAAACACTAAAGAGATTCCTAATGATTTGAAAGGTATACATTTCAGGAAAGACTGGAACTAAATTGAATTGAACTGGAAAGTATGTGAGTAAATTACAGGTGTGTTTTCTGCTTTTGTACATGGAGCAGCTTAGGACAAAGTCCATCTCTCCAGGCTGAATGTTTAAAGACTCCCCTCTGAGTGTGTTGAGACGGCAGTCAGAGTGATGTGTTGTAGCTCAGATGAAGGGATCCTAGAGGTAATAGACCTGATGACAATGATCCATTCCACGCCGTAGGCCTGGTTCTGCAACACCACCCCCACCCCCAACGCAGACTGATAGAGTCAGACAGACACATGAACACTGAAACACACACTCCATGTTCTTCTCTTGTTTACCCACATCAGCTCTGGTAGAGTACCTGGCTCATATACGCATCCATCTACACAGGTCGTTCACAAACTCTCATCAATTATTTAATGTTTAATAATCTCACTGAACTCTACGGAGTACAGAACATGCACTCTGGGAATGATTAGTTTATAACAATGAAAGAAAAGTTTTTATTTGGGAAACTGGACATGAAGGTTTTGTGTTCTGTGTGATTCTGATGGGCCAAAAGAATAAGGAGAGCAACAGAAAGGATTTGTGACTGTATAACACAAACAGGACTTGTTGGAAATTGTTGCATCTCCTGATAGAAATGGTGACTGAAGTTTGAAATTCCCACACAAAGTCTTATTTTAGCGTTGCAAAAATAACACTTCAGACTTTAGATTTGTGTCCTAAAGCCTCAAAACCGAAGTTGGAGTTGGAACTACTTGTTTAAGACTCGAGCCTTAGTGACAGGTTTCATCTTAAGTAATACAAAGTGAAAGGAAGCTGATATGTGAGTTACAGATTACAGTTGCTGGACATATTTTGGATGCATTTTATTTTTTAGCCAGTGACGTTGCTGGATTATGGACTGCTAATGAAATGTAACAGTATCATAATAATGACCAGGTAAAAGTCTCATGAAATTAATATTATATTGAATAACTCTGGATCATTTAGCTTTTTGGTAAATGTTCATGAAATAATTTGGACCCTGTGAGAAACGGAACCACTCTGGGATTCTAACCTGCAGAATTTAGAGGGATTCTGGATGTGGTGGATTAAATGTGAAAATGTTCATTTCAGTTGTTAGAGACATTAGTCTTGACTCTGAAATGGGACAAAAGGCTTGAAACATGATTAGGAGTATCTATAACCAAACCTAGTTGTAAACACAACCTTTATCTTTAACTTTAGTTCCTGGTGGGTGACTTTTAGCCACTTTGGATAAATCTTTCATTGTCAGATTTTTGGCCTTGAACTTGGATCTGTCACATCTGGTCTTTCAGTTTGATGACATAATAAAAAGGTGGCAGATAATGATCTTCTTGTGGCCAGAAATAATTCAGTTCAGCAAATATTATGCCTCACAGTTTAACTTTGTGACTAAAGCTTGCACTGTATGACGTGCAAGTCTTTTATTATTTTTAAAATTTTTGCTTTTAGATGTAATTTACACCTTTTTCACCCCAAACATCTACAGGCAGTCCAGGTCTTGGAGCTGAGCAGTGTATGAATGGTTCCGGTTGTTGCAATAATGAGCTGGAGGATGTTTCGACAGAGATCCATCATTCTACCTGAACATTTTCCTTAATAAGGAAACATACTGGCTAAAAATAATTTACCTAGAAATAAAAACTAGAAATGAGAAGACTCAAATGCTGTTAAGCTTACAGGTGTTGCAGGTTACAGTTTTCTACTCGTCTCTGAGTAAATGCATAACTTTGTCTGGGTCACTATATAATGAACGGGGTCGTCTATAAATGTGAGTTTGTGTCGCGTGTTCTTAAAGACTGAAGCATGCGATGATCTGCACAGACACACGGGGTTCAGATGTCGTTGTGCTTCAGGCTACACCTGCTCTATCCTGGATGAATAAAACCAGGGACAAGAATTACGCATGTGGGCATGGACAGTGTTGCACAAATCTAAGGATGCACCTGCATGGTCAGAGTATAAATAATGAACAACTTTCCTTCGCCTACGATGTTTTCAGGAACTCTGGAGATTGACGTAAAGTTACTTTGCCGGTGTGTGTGTATGAATGTAACCAAGGTTGAGTGTGTTTGGCACATACTTTGTGTTATACAAGTACAGAGGCAGAAGAAAGGTCAGAGGTCTTGCCCTTTCACCCTTATAAAAAACCCAGCAGGAAACAGAGGAATTCTTGCCGTCTTTCACCATCTGGCACATAGTCTTACCTCTGGTTTGCTGCATCTTACAATATTCATATGAATATGGATTACTTATGCTTAAGGCTGCATGCCTTGTTAAAAGTTTGTTTAAGTTGGGTAAACTTTTCGTACCTAGGTACAAAAACGTTGTATGACTATTTTGAGTAATTCCTGTATAATGGAACATATTGTGTCCAGGCAGGTAGTGTTTTGGTAGAGCTGAGATTATTGTATTCAGAGGTTCATGAAAAAGAACTCCATTTGAATAATAAGCAGTGTGAGGTAAGCTTTTATGGTTAGAGCAACTGTCTTACTGAAGAATAAAGTGTGCTCATCACATTTTTACAGATCCACCTTCTGCATTATTACTGGCTACTAGTGTCTTCTTCGTAAAGAACCATAAAGTGTTACGTAACTAACCATCTAAGACAAACTAAAAGCATTGATAATAGGTTGATGTTATAGCATTTATGCAAACTAACCAACTTTAGTTGTAGTTGAGTCCATTGTGGGTTAGATTCTGACTTGTGTTTACCTAACTGGGATTGTTTAAGCTTCTTTCACTTCATCGAAGCTAAGTTTGCTAACAAAGTTATCTACTACAGGTATAACAGTAACTACTTATATCCTTTCTAAAGAATCTCTTTTCAAGAAGCTAATCTGTTTTAATCACAAAATTTGCACAATTTATTCCTCTTTATTAATCTTGATAGTTTTCATTTAAACAAAAAAGCTCTTAAAGGTGTGTGCTGTGGAAAACTGGTCTTTTTGGGCTTTATATGATGATATAATATTCCCTTATCAATACCTGGAGAGTTGCTTTGATATCATGCATGTTTGAGAAATCCTTGAGTCTCCTGTGGCAGTCATTACTATCAGTGCAGTTAAAAGCTTATTGTTAGCTTGTGATAGCTCCAGATAGCTCAGCTAATTAGCCTGCTAATGTCTGCTAGTTTCCAAAACGCAGAATGATGGAGAAAAACCATGTTGAATACTTTTATTTATTCCTATAGTAAATTAAGTTGATTTTCAGGAGTTCATTTAGTGCTCCCACCAAAGATCAATCAATTCTAAATATATTGTTTTAACTATCACGGTGTTTAGTTAATGGCAATATATTTTATCACACCAGATAAAATACATGTTAAGATTCAGATCTAAAAACATCTAGATCTGGCAAAAAAAAAAAAATAATTGTCTCTAAAACTAAGTACATCCTTCAGTTCAACAGCTTACAGAAGCACCTTTAGCAGCTATAAATTTGGGTCATTTCTGTGACAGAATGTCAGCCAACTCTTCTTTCCAACAGTCCCTCAGTTCATTGTTTGCAGACGTTTTTTCTGCTCAGCTCTTTTAAGAGCTGATTTATACCTCCCATTGCGCTCTACTGTCAGCTCAGCCACAAAGCCCGTATAGAAAAAAGAAAATCTCAATCTTTATGTGCTCACTAGGGTCTGCAAGGACTCTCAGCAGGAGTCTGTGTGCTGTCCAGACTGCGTCTCCGACAGGGACAGAGGGGCATGTGTTGAAAAGATGCCCAGACGACGAGGAAAAAGACAGGAGAACAACAAGAATGATTGTTTTTGTAAAGAAATAGTGTGAGGAGACCCAAAAACACCTCAGAAACAACAAAGCCACAAAATTATGTTTGTCATCTGGTGAGAAATCACTTCCACAACTTTAACTGTTTGTGTTCAAAAACAAGAGCTTCAAGTTGACAATTATCATTTGAGCTCTAGCGACAAAAATTATTAAAATGTTTAAATCATGACTGTCAGCATAAAAGTATGAAAAGGTTTTCTCCATCGTGATTTTATTTTAAGATAAAATTTTATTAATCTTACAATTTTAATCTTAAAATTTCACATCAGAGCCAGTGTAAAGGTAATCATGTTGTTGAACATGCCCACCAAACATAACATTTTACTACATGCACTTCTGTACAATTTTTGATAAATATCCGCTACATGAAATTTGTGATGCTTAAAACACCACTTTTATTTATTTTTTTATAGATTTTGAAATGAAAGAAAACTATATAACCTTTGAAAATAGATACATTTTGTGTCAAGGGATGCCTATATTTGTGAGAAAATAAAAAATAATCATACACTTTCCAACCTGTAACAGGAAAAATTATGCTTTTCATGACTTTAGGTCTGAAAATTCAATGCAATTAATACAAGAAACATCTGGGGGGTTTTGTTCTTTTTTGTTATTTTTATCCAAAGAGCTGCTTGTGCAGGTCGCAGCTCTCTGGCTAAGAACCGACTCTGGACAGGAATGATCTCCTGTAAAAATCTACATTCCAGAAATTCTGAAGACACTTTGATGTCTATAGTTGTTTTGTTGTTTTTTCCATTTTCTTTCTATTCTATCCAGAATTATCTCTGGAGGCTCTAGAGTCCCCAGAACAGAGCCAACCTTCTCTATGAGCTTCTTCAGCTTTTCTGTAGGTTTAAATGCTCTTTCCTAGTGAAATGATGGCAGGAGGACTTTTTAAATCATAACAGATTTAAAAAAAGATAAATGGACCCACAAGTAGTCTGGGGCCCCAAGTGTTGCTTCATATCCTCTCTGAAATTAGTAAATCAGTCCATGGAGATTATGGCCTTGTCTTAAGCCCTACAAGTTTTCATTCCAAAACTTGTTGACGATTCTCAGTCAGTAAAATATGCAGATGTTTTTCAATGATTGATTTGATAATTGGCTTAGCTGTTTTACTCTTTGCTTGACTTGTCTCATTCTCTGAATTTACTTGCCTCTTCACTCCATTTTCATCTCCTTCTTGATCAACTCAGATATTTTAGCCCATTACACACCACTCATTCTGTTCATTTCAAATTGTTTTAATTGGACACTTGACTGAAACGGCAAGTTTAGAAATGCATATTCTTGGCCACCTGTCATCACGTCGAATAGCTGAAGGGTAACATTGCATTTCTCGATCTGAAGAAATGTCCAATTTCTGTCATATTGTGAGAAGGATATAATTTATCTACGGCTCAAAACTCAAACCAAGTGTCTAATAATTGGGAGGAATTATGACTTTCTGTCTGAGTGTCAAAAGGCTTCCTGTGTGCAGTTTGTTGTGATGGATACAGTGACATGATGGCTCAATTGGAACCTCGTCTCTCGTCCGTCTTTTAAAATAACTTGCAGTTTCCTATTTCAGTTTCACAATCTTTTACAAACTCCATAGTATAATGTGAAATCTGATCACTTTTTAATACTGGAAAATATAAGCCCTGGTAAAGATGTGTGTCTTGCAGTGCAATAGTTTAGTCTCAAACTGAAAGTTGTGGAAAAATGTAACCTTTAATCCCATGTTAAGAAGTAAAGGTTTTTAACTAAATCATGCTGGCACAATTGTTAACCACCCTCCTGCCAATATGTTGTACTGCTGCCTTTTTTACTAATAGTTAAGGCTCAGTCTTGAATCACATAATGACATTTTTTCACCTCAAAGCTTAAAAGGAAAAATATTAGGCCAAAGAGCTAATGGTAACCATTTCAATTTGTTTTCATTTAATAACAGACTTCTTTCTCGCTGCCAGACTATAAGTTTGCTCCTTATGCTTCAGCTCTCCACAACTTTTAATTTTTTACTTCCTGTTTTAATACTTACTTCAATGTTGCTTTTTCCTCATTTGTGACTTTTCTTCTCCCCCTTTTTACTTTGTCACACTTCGGTTTGTCTTCCATCATCCCATCCTCATTTCCACCACCTTCTAGGCCAAAGGCTCGGGGAGAGGATGCTGATGGGTGTTGGCACGCTACTGCTACTGGTTTCTGACGCCAAGTCTTTGGTGCAAATGATTCTAGAGCAAAGCTTGTGTGTATTTGTGAGTATCTGCATTCTACAGTAGTTGGCAAAAGCTCAGTAAGAGAATTGCATATTTTTATTTGTGCCTGATTCCCATGTTTTCTGTAGATTTGTGTCTGTGTGCATTTCTACGCCCCGTGTGTTTCTGTGGTTTTGTCAAGATATAGGGAGGTGTTTCACACTCCCCTATAAACCTGTTTACATACTTTCTCCACATTGTTTACTGTTAAGAAAAAATATATTTTAAACGTAGCAAAGCTGTGCTCTGTGAATTTTTAGTGAAAGCTCTTTGTTTCACATTTTAAGATGTTAGAAACTGGATGTAACTTTTCTGTTTGTCTACAGAATCTCCTCAGGTTTGTTCTCTCCCTCTCTTTTCTCAGAGTTTTGCAATTAGCAGATTGCAGACTTTGTTCTCACAGATAAACCCACATATCATGACACTATTGACCATATAATTGCTCAATTTGACATGTAAAACAAAAATTGCTAAATGGATCGTGGCAATTAAAAAAAGCATTCGTATTTGGATAAAACGTTTTGCTGCTAGGATGAAGTGGATTTTTTGGCTGTATTGAAATTTTATTACACAAAAATGCAATACAAACACTTTTTTTTGCATTTCACGAGTCACATGATGAACAACAGGATGCTACTACTGGCAGAAACTATGTTATTAATTACTTATTGTATACACAAACTTATTCACTTGTGATTTTAATTGAGTTTCTTATTTAATGGAAACGGAGCTACTGACTAATCCATTCCCAGAGATATATAGTGCTATGTACAAAATAGTAAAGGATAAAAAGAGGATTTATTCCTGAATTCATTTAATTTTGGTGAAAGGCAGCAACATGTAAGTAAGAAGAATTTAATGTTAATTTTATGAAGTTTATTTTGTCAGTGGTTTCAATCTAATATATCTTTTGGGACTCACCGTTTCTTTGTTGTACTTTAACGTTTTTAGCGCAGCATAAAGTAGCTCACATTGCTGGTTCTACTCAGCATAATGAAGAATACTGCAGGCTAGCAGAGCTTACAGCATCTGGATGTGTCTAAAATGTAAATCTACAAACAGAATGTTTATTGTTGTTAAAAGGAACGTTAAATTAATTTCCCTAAATGAAGAAACAAATAAAATGTCCCACTCCTTCATTTATTATGTATGCATTTAAAATTTAAATAGATGTAAATGTTCAGCTACTTTTTGCAAAGTTAACTTTTGCTAAACATAAAATTGTTGCTCTTCACATTTGCTCTTCTGTTTTGATTATGGAAAGAGATGCATTAAGCATTTAGACACCAGATTTTATTGCCTGATAATATATATGGATCATTGCTTGAGTTGTATTTTCTTTCGAGTTAATAGTGTTTATTTATTTATTTATTTTGGCCTTACTAAAGAACTTAAATTGAAGTGTGACAGTTAACTCCTTACAGAAACACAGTTGTTGTTGCAGCTAGAAGCTCAAGGTTAGTGACAGCTAAGTGAAAATGCTTAATAATTGCACATTTGGTGCTCATATTTCTGTTAAATGGAAAAAATAATTCTGGGTTAAGTTGTACTTGCTGTCCAAATTTGAGACAATATTAAGATTCTTCAACTAGCACTGCTTTTAAATAAGATGGTTTTTAGACAGATCTCAGTTCTGCACATACAAGACAGAATAAGGCAGACAAACCCAGCCAGAGTAACTTAATCCTGCAAAGTATGTGGTGTTAAAACGATTGCAACTTTTTTGATAACATGTTTCAATCATTTTGATATTAGAGCTGAAAGAACAAAAGACATTAATTATGAAACACTGAAGGCAGAGGTCATTAGAACGAGGTTAGATTTGTGGATAACGTGGTGAATATTTGCCCTGTTGACAGATTAGACCACCTGAGCTGTGCATCACTGCAGCTCCTCCAGAGGAAACCTGGGCCTTTTGACTGCTTTGTAAAGTAAAAATTGAAAACCATGTATCATGGTTTGTATTGGAACTTTCTGTTGCATAAAATATATTGATATTTGTTTGTGTACAAACAGAAAGAAAGAGGATTATTCTAAAAATTGTGTTTTGGGGGGAAGCATTAGGAAGCTTGTTTTACAGGAATACATCGCAAACATGCCAGATTGAAATAAACCATACTTATCCTATAAACTGAAAATAGCACAAGAATCCTGAACAGCAACATGGTTAACACATTTGTCCTCCAGGACTTAATTGTACAATCAGTAACGGAAATATGCACTCTTAAATCTGGTTGGCAACTGGAGGTGATTTGGCATTTTCTAAATAAGTATGTGGCTGCATAACGTACAGTTCCTGCTCCCAATTTAACTCATCTAATTACATGCCTTTGGAATTTGGATTGCACAGCAGCTGCATGGTGTGGGCTTTTGGGAGCAACTTTGAGTTATGTGATGGGTTTCAGAGCCAGAAAGAGCTCCGGAAATATGGGCTGGTTCTGGCTGCCAGAGAGAATCCAGTTTGTTTTACCTCTATCTCCTCTCATGCAGGGCTCTGTCTTTCTCTGCCTCCCTGTGTTTTGTTTTCTTCAGAGGATTTGGAGGTCTCTAACTCGCCCATCCAAATCCATTGTGTTCAGAATATTCTCTCCCAATACCCATATTTCTCCATTCTTTCTTCTCATTCCTCCTAACCTTGATTTTCCCTTACTTCTCTTTTTCTTTCTCCTTCTCTCTAACTGAAACCTTTTCTTATTTTATTAAATGTTTTGCCTAATCCTATTTGGACTGTTGTTCTCTTGTCATTTCTTGTTTCTCCGTTACCTGATCATTTTAAGCTTCTCAATCCTTTTCTATTTTTGTCACCTCTGCATTTTGCATATGAACAGATTTATTGTTGATTTATTTATTTTATTTATTGTGGCCCTAATCAGAGATGGGTAGAGTAGAAAAAACATCAAACTTAGGTAAGAGTAGCACAACTTTGATATAACTTCACTCAAATAAGAATAAAAAAGTATTTGGTAAAATGACTTCTTCAGTCCTAAGTGTTGGATCCGGATGTCACCTAAAATTTTAAACATTTTGTAGTGAGATTTATGTGTAAACCCTGGTATTTTATAGATTAAAACTGTGTGAGATGTAAAATAACGCCCTCCAATGGCCTGGCGAGGTAGAGTAACGTATTACTTATTCAAGCAATACTATAAGATAACATTACTCAAGTAGTGTTAGAAAAGTAACTGAAGTAAATGTAACTAGTAACTACTCACCTCTGGTAAGGGTGGGCTTTTATTGATTTATTATTAATCATGATAAATTTATTTTTGATGTCAATAAATTCAATTAATCATGTTTAAAAACCTTTAAAATAGTTTGTACTGTCAGGATTTTTATTTTTACTATTTTCTCCACTATTTCTTCAATAAGAGTTTCAATAAATATAAAGTTTGAAAATACGATTAAATGGAGTTGATGTTTTTAGTTTAGTGATACAAATCACACTTATTATGTGACTTCAGAGTTACAAACAGTTACAAATACAGTTACCTAAAAAGAAGAAATAAGTTATTATTGTCACTTTTCTCACAGTATTACCAGAAAATAAAGATAATACTTTAAGTCCATCCCGTCGCTCTGCCATACTGCAGAATCTACATTAAAGTTTTAAAATCTTAATAATTTTGGATGATAGAATGATGAGGTAGAATATAAATTTACTGCTAGATGTAATTTCTAAGTTTCACACCCGTTTCTCTCTCTGTCGACTGTTTTATCTCTCGGTCTTTCCATGTGTGCTTGCAGCTCGGCGATAGACACCTGCCATCAGCTTTCTGATGAGATTAGACTCCAATTCCAGGCAGAGCGGTGGGGATGACATTTTTGCACGACAAGCCTGTGTGGTTAAAGGTGTTCTGAACGTCCCGGGAAGTCGATCAACACCGCTTGCAAACACACAGACCTCAAATGGCCATTGATGAAACCAGGCCTGGGTTTCATCTCCAACCAGCAGTCTCAGCCCAGACGTCCAGAACCGGTTGTAGAGCCATGCTTTCTACCTTTTCAGAAACAACTTCCATGTTGGCATGTTGTTCATGTCTGATCTTTAAATCTGTTGATATTAATCGTTCCTCCTGGGAACCCAAAATGCTCTCAAATCTCAAATGGACGATTTCAGAGTATTTCTTCTATTCCAACTCCATCAGATGAAATCATAAAGGCAGCATCTGGCTTGTGCTTGTGAGACAGCTGTCAACTCAACGAGAAATGTTGTGATGTTTCAGTGTAGAGAGATCTTCTTACACTCCAAATAAATGCCATTTCCACCCAGTATCAGTCTTCTGTCTCCTGGACAGACAGACCTCTTCAGTAGTTCAACAGAAACCTTTTGCGTTTTAGCATGTTTGCTGTTGTCAGACAGGTTGCAAGTAATTTCATTCTGGCTCTATCCAGTAACTGGGACTGGACAGAGCTGCTGAATTTTAACTTTGCTTTCCAAAAAAATCTTTAGTGATAGAGGATTAATGATTTACCAAGGGCGGTGGTGCAGTCGTGTTGGGGATTACTTTTTAGCATAAATAGTCGATTGGATTGCTTGAAACTTTTTTATATATGTGTCTACTCAGGTCATTTACTTTAGAATTGATATCTGTTTAATGCTCTGAAACATTAAGTGTGACAATAAAATGATTCCTTAAGGGACCTGCAGTAGAAACCATTTCTTTGGTGCACTTCTGATTGGCAAAAGGCAGATCTGTGAGCTTTTTAGGCAACACCATGTCAGCACAGACACTGATTCAGCTGTTGGAAGGAATCAGGTCTGTAACCTTGAAACTCTCCAACTGAGCACATGCATTAGGTCTCTGTGTGTGAAGCATCTTTGATTTCTACCATGAAATATTAAACAACAACATTAATATTTAATGGTGCACCTTTCCTCTCTTTGAGTTTTCTCGTCTTCTTCCTAACACATAAGAAATCTTTTTTTCTTGAAGACGTTGTCTTTATCTGATGTAATCTTATTGTCCCTGGTTATGGTTAAATCCCTTCTTGTCCTGTTTCTTTCTCCACTCTGTTTTTTCTACATATATTGAACCACATTCTTTGCTTGTACAATGAGATTTAGGAATTTTAACAACTGCAGAGTCGATGGTAAATTAATTCAGAGCATGTGTTGGTGGCTCACAGAGGAAGCTAATAATCTTTATTCCCTGCTGTATTTAAAGTAGCACTGTTTTTTGCTTAATTAGTGAGATTCTTTTGGCTTTGAAATATTTAACTGTTATCTATTGACACAGTTGTACCACCTCTTTTTAATTATTGCAGTACATTATACCATTTATTAACCGTGTGGTGGATCATTTGGTAAAATCATTTTATTTTGAGAGCATCTTTTTTAACCAAATTTCAACTTCTCTTTTGCTTTAATTAATTTTTCAGTTATTTTGCAAAGCTAATAGATTTTTTTGTCCAATATTTAATTATGTGAACATTTGACAAAACTGAAGAATCAAAGATAATAAAAATGTATTCACACAGGAAAATCCATCCAGAATGTCTTCATAATTTATTTTAGTGTTTGAAAACAAATTTCCTTCTACAGGTTTAGATTTGTGTTATTACAATGACATTTCCACAAGTCCACAATGTAATCATGGTAGAAAGAAAATATTGAATACATTGCAGGAATGTTTCCAGAATGTTGGGTCAAAATGGTATGTTTAAATCTTGCCATAATATGGTTGAAGTTGCTGAACATAACCTTCCAAAAAAAAGGATTTTAACATAATTAACATTTAAAGTGCAAATCCAATTGGCACCCTCATTACAAACAAAATAATACCGTGAAGAGTTTTCATTCAAAGCGCAAAAGAAGAATTGCAATGTGGTCGTTCAAGTTAACCACATTGTAAATAATGTATTAGCAAATCCTACATCAAATCTCAAAATGCCATTGGCAATAAAAGAGAAAAAAATATTACTAAGAGGATTGGACAAAATTCTGCTGAGTTGCAGTGATTGGTGAGGAGTGAAGCACAAACAGAAAGTTTTAATGCGATTGGTCAGATTTGCAGAAGAGTTGTGATGAAAATCCATGCAAATATTTTGAATGTAAAGTGAATTTTCATTGATAGCTGCTGGAATAAAATCACAGCTTCCTGAAAGGACTGGCTTACACACTGCTGCTAAGACAGTTTCCATATAATTAGTGATTGAACTTTAAAATAGGTAGTTATAAGCATTTTTTGAGGGAGCCTAGAGTATTTGTGGTCTGTTGTTAATCATGAACAGTTGTGGGTTGTGACCATGATCAATTAACCAGAAATGTAAATTCAAACAGAAAGGTTACGGTATCAAACATTGCTGAAAGAACCTCTGTTGTTCCTACTGCAGAATTTATATGGACATGATTCTCACAAAGAAAAACAACAGATGTACATGGATGATGATAGATGTCATCTATTTCTGATTTCCTATTTGACAATAAAAATGCTTGAAAGGCACAAACACACAGAGACGGAGCAGACTGACGTCCCATCCAGAATCCTTTCATTCTCACACTAAATCCTTCGCTTTTATCAGTTCTGTTTGCGCTATGTTTATATTCTCTGATCAATACACGGAGCTGTTGTCAGATGTTAGTCCTGACAGCTGACATGAGCAAACTGATAGGATACAGAGGCAACAACAGTCAGCTCCCCTCATCTCCTTCTTTCTGACCCAGTTGGAGCTGATGTGTGAAGATTTCTCAACAATGAAAACAGAAGTGAGCAGAGGAGGAGTGAATGGAGAAGGTCACCAAGCTCCAAAATAATCAAAAGAATAATCTTACAACCTTTCCTTCATGTTTTGATCTTCAATTCTGGGTTTTTATTTTGTAACTGGAACAATACCATCTTGAGTTGATTTGTATCTTATTTGCTGTTGCTGTTTTATATATGAAGTTCTTTCAGGAGGTAAAAAACTGTATTATTATAGGACTTATAGTTGCGCAACAATCTGGACATTGAATCTCCTTTTTTCAGAAGTAATGTTCTTTTTTTTACTGGTTTCTAATGCATAGTTTATTCTGGTTCCTACAGAGTTGAATGAATCAGATTAACACCTTTTATTATAAAGACAGTCTCTTTCAGGGAAATATGTCTGAGTCAATTCATGAGAAGAATCTAAAACTGTAATTAATTACTTCCAATGTGTCAGAAGGTTAAAAAAAGGTTTAATGCCAATAAGTGGTTTCTTTCAAAAGAATAGAATGTACCATTTAAACTTTTTCACTTTTTGTCAGATTACAAGCATCAGTGTATTTGCTGGGATTTTAAGTGATCATAGTAGTTCTCTGTGACAGAATGTAGTGCAAAACTGTGAAGTGAAGATACAATATATATATTTGTTTGTTTGGTTTTTAATGTCATGCAGAGAATCTCGTTCCTTTCACGTGCCGGGGCAGATTTGCTGCACAAAAATAATACCTCAAAGTAAAATCCTGCTGGTGTAATTGATTATAAAATCAAGACTGACTGGATCAAGCATTAAAGACAGGCCAAAGAGTACTGAACCCCGGACCCAGCCACAGGGTGTGGTCCAATACAAACACAGGCTTCTTTCAAAAAGGTCACATTTTTACACATTTTATTTATTCTGTCACACCTGAGCAGTTGGTCTCTGCAGCTGTTCCAGAGTGACCTTGGCCTTCATGGCTGCTCTGACTGATGCTCTCCTCTGCTGTCCTATCAGTTCATGTGGAGGATCGGGTCTGAGTAGGTTTGCAGCTGGACCTATATTAGAGATATATTAATATATCTTATATATATAAATATATCTCTATATTTCCACATGATTGATAGACCTGTGCTCCATGAGATGTGGAAAGCTTCAGATTTTGTTTTACATTATTATCATTTCCTGATAATCTGGTGGTGCCCTGACTAATTTTCATCTAAATTACTATTTTTTCTTTTATAATTGCCCTCAGCAATTATTTATAGTTATTCATAGCCAAACCAAACACATTTAGTTGTTCTTTTTTTTATTTTTTTATCTCAAGAGACAATAAAGAAAGGCAAGCCACACATTGTTGCAAAGACAGTCACTCATATTTTATCTAATCAATTTAAATTACATTTTATATTTTAAAATAAAAGTAATGTAAACTCTATGATATTCAATTCCCTCTCAGTTGTTGCTGTATATGAACTATTGAGGATGATATCTCGAACAAAGTGCCTCCACCTTTTCCTGACCTGGAATATCCATCAGGTTTAAAGTTTGTTTTAGGGAAAAACAGTCAGATTTGTTTTATCTTCTTATGAAACATCTACAGATATAACTACCACTTTCTCTGTAGTGTACTTCTTCTTCTTTCCATTTTCTTTATCCTTTATTTCTTTATCTTTATTGATAAAGAAAATGGAAATGGACTTGTAAATATACTGTTACCAATAGGGGGCAGTGTTGTTATGCAGCGCTGGAACTGTCAGCATCTGCTGAGTATTGACAGTAGTACAGAGCTGATTAACACAAAGTTTGCTGCAGTCGAAACTGAAAGGGGAATCCTTGCATCTCAGTGCCGAACCATCTGAACACGCCAACTAGATCCAGAGCAACTGGAGGAAAGTGTGAAAGTAAGAAAGGATGGGTGAGGGGCTGAAACACTAACGAAAGGAAAATATTGTGGGACATTGTAGAGCTAACAATGGGATGGTGGATAGCAGAAAAAAGGAGAGTTTAGTGAAGAACAAGAAACTACAGATCCAAACAATTTGGAGATAAAATGTTTTTACGTTCCTCCCTCTCAGCTTCATTCTTTCTTTCATCCTGTTTTCCTCCTCCTTTCTCATCCTCCCGTGTCCCGCTCTGTCTCAGGGTGCAGGAGGTAGACATTAATGAGTATTGTGACAGATTGCAGAAAGTTATCCGCTTCCTAATGCTGCTTGCGGGGACAGCCCACCATGTTTCCAGCATGGAGGGAGAACAGAAGAAGGAATCAGCCCTTCAAAACTTTGGTTTTCTGTCACATCCCCCTTTGTTTGGCAATCAGTTACTTAGTTTAACTCTTCCATCCTCTTTTCTCTCTTTTTATCCACATTTTGTATTTTCAAATGTATTTTTTTCACATTTGTTTGTTTTATTTCAAATCCATTTTAGATGTTCCTTTTTCATTCTCTGACATCTCTCACATTCTCCCAAGAAGTCGTCTAGAAATGAGTCTCTGCTCTGCTTTCCACTTTCTATCCAGAATATTTCTTTGTCCAAAAGTCTTGTTATTTTGGGATCTCTATTGTTCTACCAGTGTCCTCTACGTCCTCCACTGTTCCCTTTACACGTTCGTTTTTCCCCTTTGTGAATAAAACTCTCTCAGGGTGCTACTCCCTGTTCTTCTTTGTTTTTATTCACTGCCACTTCATCTTTCAGTAATGGTTGTTGTTCTAGAGGGAAACCAGATGGATGTCAAAACGGTCACCCAGAGTTAAATGAAGTACGAACACAGCACTAATCCCACAGTGTTTTAGGACCAATAATGAACTACAACAGGAGTATGACAGGGAAATGAATTGCTGGGAGAAATACACAGAAGTGTCACTAAAGTACAAAAAGGAAAACAATGTTTATGCCAAAATAAATAATAGAACTGTAGATTGCAACCTCTGGATGCAATCAGAGAGAATGGATGAGCTTTAAAACTTTTAGAATTAAGGTTTTTATTCCAAGATACAGATTGCTGTCAGTTGGACTTTGGGCCTGACTTGGACCTGCCAGAACAGGTAATTGGTGCAAATGGAGAATTTTATCTTCAATTATGAACAAGAAATATTACAGACAAATTAAGTTGATTATACAATTAAAACTGTTAGGTACCACACCAGGTATTTGTTTTTAATAACGTCACTTTTTGAATTTTCTTTCATTTTCTAGTAAGGTAGAAACACTTCTAGCCAGAGATTTTTACTCAAACTCAGACTTTCGTGCATTCAAATCTGCTTTTAGTAATTTATTCAGCTTGGATAAATACAGAAAATCATGCTAAATCTTTTTTTAAGTTTTGCATCTATGATGGTTTAAAGACCCCATTAAAACTAAAATATTATGACAACTTCATTTGCTTAATTACTATATGACATGCTTAGTTTATTTCATGGTTAGGCTATTTCAGGGTAGCTTACCTTTGCTGCCAGGAGATTTACTGCCAACATCTTTAAAAGCAGAATGTTCAGTAACAGTTAGAGGCTGACAGCTCAAAATGCAGGTTCCTCTTGCTCCTAAGTGCAGCTATTGTCCTTCCTTTGACTTGTATTTTCTAAAGCTTTGCTCTGACCAGAAAAAAGTTGATTGTTCTGGTAACAAACTGAAATCTGCTTCTAACTTTATGCAACTTCTGGGTCAATAAAGGGATGTTTGTGCATTTTTCATAAATAGATTCCCTCTTTTATAGAGCTCTTCTGTTTCATTGTCCACTCAAAGGAAAAGATGCTTCACTATCAGCATGGTATAAGTTTGGTCAAGTTTAGGATCAGATGACGCTTGTCTTCTTGAGGTATTGCTGCTCCGGTTTTAGGTACTGTAACTCAAAAATAGAAAGAACTTAGTGATCCATTAGTGTATGGAGCAATGCCTTGACTCTTTTCTGTTACAGCCATCATGTCATAGATTCTCTGTTGTGTTTCTGGTCACATTGATTCTAGAATAATGTTTTTGCTTAACTCAGTAGCTACAAAGTGCTCTGGGTTGTTTGTTTTTCATTAAACAAGATGCTGCACATTATGGCCAGACATCTACACTTTTTTGTTATTCTCTAAATAAGATTGATCAAAGCCAACTGATTATGCAATATTCTTTTAATGGAGTCCCCGTGAGCTGTGCGTGGTCCGTCAGGGTCGCTGTTTTCAAAAGAGGATTTTGTGTGCCTGTGTGGGGGTGTGTGTGTGTGTGTGTGTTGTTTTGACTGAACTGATGTTCTGACGGGACACAACCCTCGCTGTCCGACTGTGACATCTAGCGTCGTTGCACTAAGAGAAAAAGCCCTGTCCAACAAACTGTACTTTTCAAGACTCGTTTCTAAGTGTTTTTTTCTTGAACTTTAACATTTAATAACTGAAACTCTTAAATGTTTACCATTTATGAAAAAACATATAACTGAGATTTCAAACCTCTATACTGCAGAGTTAATAAAGCATATCTAATTAACCATATTCCTTCCTAAACCCAATGAAACTCTTGCTGAGACATACTTGATGTGTATTCATCACAAAAGATTGCGTCAGGCATTTTAGGAACTAATTCAATAGTTTTGTTGAAGTCAGCAGACTCCTTCCACATGGTTAACATGCTGAGTGACTTATCCATTCATCTTACAACAGAGTTTGTTTGAAACCAGAGAACCTATTTTCACTGCATGAATTAGTACCAGATGTGTCATATTATATGTACAGATTTCCACTCTTAGCACAATGATAGTGCATAATAAATCAACATAATGTTTTGATTCTGCTTCCCAAAGGAACATCTGAAAACAGAGTGATATATGATGTTGAGAGAGGGAATGTAATTGGTGGATCAATATAACACTATACTTCACTTTTTTGACTGTTGTATTGGAAAAACAATGTTTTGATTCTATTTAATAAACTAGAATTGGACTAAATTGGGAAACAAACCCAAACCTGAATACAGAGTGGATTTCAGCGGCAGAATCGAAGCATATTGTTCATGTTATATTATTGCTAAGCACTCAGCTGTTTACTTGTGTTCTTTACAAACAAACATTTGTTGAAAACAATTTTACATTATTTAAAAAACAAACACATAAAAGAAAAAAAAGCAAATTACTGTCTGAAGTTTTTTTTCCCTCACAAACATGGAGTCACATCATATGCACATGCTCACAATAATTATGTCTCTTTGTTAAAGATTAACCTGTTTTCTTTTGTATTCTTAGCTTCTACAGCAAATTAATATACAGCAATACTATGCAAATACACAAATCACAGTATTTCAAAAGTGACTGGCATTTCCAGTAGCTAATTGGAGTTCAGAGCACAGAGATAGTGATACCTTGTGTTAAGTAGAGGTAATACAGAGCAAATGTGAGTGTCATGATGTGTGGTAGTGTTCCAGAATGCAGAACATGGATAGGCAGCAAGTTTAATGAAAAACTGATAAGACAAGAACTTACAAACAACAATGGGGACACAGGAAGTGAGAGCAGGAACAACGGAGACAGGATGAATGAAAGTAACAGCGAAACCATCAGAGAGTGAATGAAGGAGGTTGACTACTGGGACAGTGAATGTTGGAACAGTGGATCAGGACTGATTCCAAACAGGATGCAGCTGTGAGGGGAGAGCAGGAGGCAGGCTGAGGGAGAGACGGGGCAGCAAGAGGAGTCAACACAAACAGGGGAGCTGTGGAAAAATCTAAGCATGACAACAAAACATAAATAGTAAAGAAGATCTAATTAAAATACTGAGAATGGACTGAACTACACTAAAACAGAAATTAGGTTATCTACCCAGACCAAAGAATAACTAAGAAAAAAGATATATGACAACCAAAACTACAAACCCAAAAAAGCAACCCTTTAATTTATACTCTGATATATCCTATTTCTATCTCACAAGAAAATTTTAAACAATGCAAAATCTTAAAAGAAATACCATCTTTTCCTGGTTGAATAGGTTAACAATCTCAAATTATTAAGACATTAAACTCATTATGCAAACAGAATTTCTCAAATGAAAAAACATACATGAACTCATATTAATAACAATCTGCTGGTGGTGTGAAGAATGGACAGTGGAGCAGAACAAATGGATGTTAAACGAGGTTTAAAAACTGAAATCTTTAATTAACCGAGTAGTTAAATTTATAAATGGTTTGGAATATTTCCACGGAGGTGCAATTTTTGTTCAAATAAATGGAGCTCTTTTTCTCATCTTGTGTGGTTAATTTATCCCAGTCTGAGATCTGTGACCTGCTGGGGGTTTAATCATTTGTTTGGGTAAGTTTCTAATATGTCTTTTCTGTGATTTGATTAACAGATCATTCAGTAACAAAATGATTATTCTTACAAGAACATCCCTGACTTGGACAAAAAAAAAAACTGGCAGAAGTACGAACTCAAAGTCCGAGACTGCCTCCACTTTTTGACTGGCAGATAATTCCTGGTAAAGGTAGACCAATGACAGCAGGCCAAACCTGTAATGCGCACTTAACAGCACAAGGCAAGAACACACACCCCGCCGCCTTAAAAAAATGGACAAAAAAGGATTCTGGGAGATAATCGCTTTAAGGTTTCCAGTCCAGCTTCCAGATTTGGACTCTCTCAGGAGCAGGGCTCATTAAAACATGCCAGCTGCTGTCATAGGAGAAAATACCTGATATAAACCTCACCCTGTGACCCACTTCCTTACACATGCCTTTTATGGACGGAAAAAATTCCCATATTCACATCTGTCATGGAAGTGACACAAACACAGCAGTATGTGTACAACTTTTGTCCTCTCAACTCTTATATGAACAAACAGTGAAAACACATTTTTACCTTAATTCTTTTCTCTTTGTTGCTCTTACTGTCCCAGACAGACATGCACACATGTACATTATGTAGACAGTTTTTGCTAAGATTCAGAAGAGGCCTGGTAGCTGTCATAGAACAGTACGACTGGATGATTCGTTGTCACACAGAAGTGTGACTGGCTGACAGATCGATAGACAGATTTATGACAAGCCTGTAAGACATCCTGGGAGAGAAAGAGAAGAAGTGACAGAGAGAAAGACAGACTGGAGTGATGGAAGACAAAAAAGAAATGAGCCGAGGGAAAGGAAACTGTTGGGTTAGCAAAATAATGTTTCAGAAAAGAAAGATGGGAAAAGAGAGACTGAGAAACAAGTGACTGAAAAGTAAGAGAGAAGTTTTTGAACAAAGTTTAAAGAAGCATCTTCTGATTAAATTTGCTTTATTACATCTGTCTGTGCTAATTTCAGTATCGTTGAAATTGGCCATTAAAAGCACTCATTTTTGAGCACACTGAAGAAGTAATTATCTCAAATGGATGTTGACAACGTTAGATCATTCGTTAAGCTCTTCAAATCAATGGTCCATTTAAAATGACACCAGTTACTGTTGTTGTTATCCTGATTGCTCTTCCATTTGCATCAGTACCTCCAGATAGTTGATTTGAAATAAGTTGATCTAAATTTAATGCTTCTCTTATTTTTTTTCTTTTCTTTTGCGTTTTAAAACCATTAGTTTGTGAAAATAAACAGAAAAACCTTTTTCCTGACTTAATGTCTCAAAAACATGTTCTTTTTAAATGAACTGGTCACATTTAATAGCAGTTGCGATTGGGAGTGTATGTTTGCATGGTCGTCTGTCTTGTGTCAGATTGTAATTAAGTAGAGATTGTTTCTTTTATTATAATACATCCATGTATTTCTAATAAAATTATCTTTATTTGGCATAATTTATTATAACTCCAGGTCCTAGATGGTGGCAAAGGGATCAAATCTTACCTTTGTTGTGACAATAGTGGTACAAGCATAGCATTGTTTCTGTGTGGGGATTTCTACTGAATTCAGGACAATAATTTAAAAAGCATTATGTGAAAGGGGAAGTATTATGTATTTTCCAAGCATATATCACAATTTTATAGCACAGTCAAGCAAATATTACCTTCAGTTGTTTATCCATCCATCCATTTTCTTCCGCTTTATGAGGGGTCGGGTCGCGGGGGTAGCAGCTTCAGAAGGGAGGCCCAGACTTCCCTCTCCTCAGCCACTTCTTCCAGCTCCTCCAGGGGAATCCCAAGGCGTTCCCAGGCCAACAGAGGAACTTAGTCCTGGGTCTTCCCTGGGGCCTCCCCCCAGTGGGACGTGCCCGGAACACCTCGCCAGGGAGGCATCATCATTCGTGAACAAGATCCCGAGATACTTGAACTCCTCCACTTGGGGCAGCCGCCACCCCCCGACCCGGAGAAGGCGCCTTCTTGAACCTTTTCCGGCTCAAGACCATGGCCTCGAATTTGGAGACACTGATCCTCGTCCCGGCCGCTTCACACTCGACTGCAAACCGCTCCAGTGACAGCTGCAGATCACAACCTGATAAAGCCAATAGGACCACATCATCTGCAAAAAGCAGAGATGCAATCCTAAGGCCACCAAAACGGATCCCCTCAACACCTTGGCTGCACCTAGAAATTCTGTCCATGAAAGTAATGAACAGAATCGGTGACAAAGGGCAGCTCTGACGGAGTCCAGTTGTTTATATCAAACTAAATTTAGGACATTTGACTTTCCAATTTGACTCTGTGAAATTGGTCTCTTTCCAACACATTGACTTCAGCACATCATCACAACTATGTTCATCCGTTTTGCTATTTCCAATGTTCTTAGGAGCGTTGCACTGAGGTCTCACTGTAAGGGGTGTGTCTGAAGGAATTTGGGTTTTCAAGTGACATTTATCCAAATACATGAAGTCATTCAGTGGGAAATCAGACGACTTTATGCTGCAGCAGAGCTGATTTTCACACAAACACTCTGAACACAAGAGGGTCAAGTGAGCATAGTGAATGACAGAACAGATGAGATGATAACCATAAAAATATATTATTACTTTGAATTGGTGACTGAGTGGGTCTAAGTCAATGTGAATTGAAATTACACGTGCAGGGTTCAAGCAAAATAGGGCTCTGTGTGTGTGGCCTGCCTCTACAAATAATGGATAGCTACTGAGGGAAAGGGTGCCAAAAATGTGTGTGTGTGCATGTGTGTGTGTAATTACAAATGTGAATTTGTGAAATATTGCTCTCATGTGCGCAAACACCTAATAACTAATGCTGCCGGCTAGATGGGTGGAGAGCAAAGCAGCGATCTCGGAGTCATTCTTCACCTCAAGGTTGGCGCTGCAGACACACACAAACACACACATACATCAAAGATGGACAGATTATTCTGCGGTGGTTGTCCTGTCTTAAGTCAAAGTCTTCATCAGCTGCATCAGCTGGAACATTGTCATGGATGCATGGTTACAATCCTGGACAGGCAAACCCCTTCGTTTACATTCCCCCAAACAATGACATCTTCAAGAAAATAAAGAATCTTAAGAAATGAAAAACACAAATATATAAAGTGTTGCTTTATATCTATTTTGACTAAATTCTTCCTTCAGTTCTATAAAAGTTAAAATTTATAAATAATTCTTTCCATGCAGCCCCATCTACTAAAACCAGTGATCTTTGAGTTTGACATGCAACGTCAGGAAGCCATTGCTTCAATACCCTGTACAGTTGGTGCCCAAACCTTTACAGAAAAATCAACAAGTTGAAAATAATAAAAAAAAAAAAAACACTTTCTAATAAAAAATGTTTGATAAAACAACATCTGAGGAATCATTGTAGATCAAAACTGGGTTTTGTATGTAAACTTTACTGAAGAAGTCCTAATGTTAACTTTTTGGTCTAGAATTTCTTTTGTCTGTTTCAGCAACAGAACATAGATATATGTCACTCTATCCTTAGGAACGCTTTCTACATTTAGCCAAGTTTGCCAATTGAAAATATGCAAGAAGTGTTTGACAAGAGAAATATTTTGTGTTTTTCATAAGTATTCTAATATTCAGCATCTTTTTTTGAAAGGCCTCGCATCAATGAAAATCTGGCCCAGTGTGTCTGGCCTAACTGCAGGGTACAGAAAATTAATTCAACCCTGCTACAGAGCCTATTGAAATAAATATGTATGGTGAAGGAAAAGATCGTTTGGGATTAGTATTAACAGATCTGCTCTTCTTTTTTCTGCCTACTTTGGCTATTTTCATCACATCGGATTAAAGAAAAAATATCGTTTGACATTCAGAAAATATTGTAACACAGCTACTTTAACTGATAATCTTTTTAAACATCAAGCATAGTTCTGACTTAAATGATCCCTATGCAGCAAAACGGTATTTAAATGGAATAAGGTTTCTTGTATTGTTGAAAAGTAGTAGTCTGATTCTCAGTAAATATTTTTTCTTTCAAATTCTTTTTCTATTTGAGGATTACCGGTAGGTTGAGCCTGGCAAATCATTAGTGAGATTTTAGTTAGTGTTTCACACACCTGCAGATATTTACAGGAGCAGAAATCAAAACTTTTTATGAAAGCTGCAAAGTAACCATACTTTGTCTCATAATGTCTAACTTAACTTGCACCAATTATGACTATGAGACATTACAGCGAGAGTTCTTCTTCTTCTTCTTCTTCTTTTTTTGTGGTGGTTGGCAAGCAACTTATTGATGTGCATTACTGCCATCTACTGGAATGGAGTGTGGATCGGGATGCTACATATAAATTCACCCCCCCCCAAACAAAACAAACAAAAAAAAAACCTATATCCTTTCTAGCAATTTTGTTTTCTTAAGGTAACTCAGCAAGAATTCACTGACCACTTCCTGTTTTAATTTGTGTAGCTTTTTCCCTTCCTCACACATTTTGACTGCCCCTGTGATTAGCACACCTGTTGCCTGGTTCTTCCCTCCTGTGTCAGATCCCAGGCCTTCTTCCTGGTTCTTATTGTTTTCATGCCTGCTTCCTGGTTTGTTGTCACATTCCAGCGTCTTTACAGACTGTATGACTTTCCCTGCTTGTGCTGCAACCGTCATGTCTTCTATTGAGTAAGTAACTTCTTTTTCTCCATAATCTGTTTCAGACCAGATGCAATAGCTATCCACTTAGTTGTGTTTTTGCAACTCCTACATACATTTTTGGTCATTTTTGATGAAAAAAGTCGCTTTTCTCTCATTTACCTTTCAGCGTTCAGAATTTAGATTTAGTTCATAAGTTTCTAGTCACATTTTCTTATGCTTTCAAATATCTTTATAGCCTAATTTTGTAAGTTATATGTCACAAAAATGATATAAAATAAAACTCTGCATATCACATCCAGGTTGTGTATTTTCTATGAACACACTTTAAAAGCTGCCGCTGTTTCTCTCTTGGAGGTACTACAGACTTGATATGCTGAGTTTGTGCATATCTTGTGTGCTGTTGCAGAGGTGGTGTGCACTGCATTGATAACTGTGAACATGGAGTGTTTGTGCTGCATGTATTGATAGGATTTTTCCTGAGAAAGGTGAGACTGGAGCTGTTGAAGTTGTCTCTTGTTTGAGCAGCGGAGCTGTGCTTCTTAAACTACAAGTTTCAAAGTGAAGCTTCTCACTTTGAAACTTGAATTTCATGAAAGCCTCACTTTGATGAAATTTGGGATCTTATGTTGAACACAAATATTGAGTAAATGCTTGCAAAAAGTTTCATTACATTTAAATATTTAATAATCCATTCAATTCATAAAAACAGGAAGAAAAAATGACATGGATATACTGATGAGCCATTGTATGTAAATTGTGTAAGCTGCAGGGTGTATGGATTGAAACAACTGCAATCTGCTGCAGTTTAAAGTCAAAGTATAGATCTTTCTTTTCTACTACTCTGGTAAAATATTGAAAGGTGCCTTAATTTAGTGACTTCTTTGCATTGGTGATCATTCTGAATTGATGTGTTTCCTTTTTTATTTTGCTTTTTATGAGAACTGTTTATTTTTTTACAGTTTCTGCACTGAAATCCTGCTTTGAAAGTCTCTGTTTCTGCAGCACCTCTCTGAAGTTGTGTTGAAAACGTCCTTTTAGATCCACGTTTTGTCTTCCTGTCTGTGCTGATGGTTAATTTTAAAGCTGGCAGCGTGTGAATGCTGTGGCCTGCTTGTGCATGTGCATCCATTAAATTACTGGTGTCATTTTGTAACAGGCTGTGTGTATCAGATCCTGTGCAGTGACCCCTAATGTCACCTGTATGCATGGACACAAACTCATGCATCCATAAACAAACATGTAAGCTCATTATAAATTAATCAATGTGTCCAACTTCTTGTCAGTACAGTGACCTTAGTTCATATCCAGGCTTTTTATCTTGTACAGGTGTAAGAAAATGTGAGCTACATTGGGTGTTTAATTATTCATTAGTTTTTCCTAAAGCCACAGAGGGTGGAAACTGATTACCTGCCTGTAAGCACACCAGTTGCAGCTACTAAAGTTTGAATTCTAACACAAGAACCACACCTTTATATTTGGTCTACTAATAGACAAAATATGAAGGTGTGTCTCAATATTTATAGGATCCCTGATGTAGTGAAACTAATAGCAATATATAATATATTAAAATTCAACCCAGGACAAAGGGTAGAACCTTATACAGGCTTGGATTGTACTGTCATTAGGCTGAGATCTTTTTCTTCGTTTCTAATTTCTACTTTTCGTTTTATAGTTCATGTTCTGTATTTGGTGTTTTGCTTTTCTGCCATCATTTTGATCTCAAAACTACCTTTTTATAGGGTGAAGTAATGAAAATATAACAATTAAAGAGGATGAAAATCTGACATTAGTATTCTCATCCCAACAATATGTCAAGATTGAACCACACTGCAAAAACAAATCCTTACCAGGTGATTTGGTCTAGTATCTAGTGCAAGGCAGTCTTCCTCATTTTTAGGAAATATTCAAAAATGTTGGCTGATGATGAATACTTAATGAAGGTGTGAGTGACTAGAAAGTATTTGTCTCGTTTCTTTATGGAAAAGCAGTACTTCTCTTCTTTTTGCCTTCCTCCTGTTATTTCTGAGATGTGCCATAAATCAAATTCTCTGTGACTTTAGTTGCAGGTGTAAAACAGCCGTCCTGTTTTCTTCAGAACAAACATTAAGTAGGAAAGGTCAGAGAAAAGAGCTGGCATGGAGTCGGTTAGCAGGAAAGAGCTGTGCTGTCCTCTATGGTCCACCTGGATACTGGCTATCTTTGATCAGTCTCATTATTCAGCTTATTCCACTAAGAAAAACAATAATTCTTAGAATATTTAAATAAATTTGTAATTTTAAAGAACTGAGTTTTTGTAGCATGTCAATTAAAAACACTGAGATGCCTTCCCTGACCCCATGCTGTTTGTTTCCATAAGTATTCATTGGTAAATGATCAGTTTCAATTTTATTAAAATTTGTCAAAAGACAACGCCAACCAAACGGTCACCTCATACTGACCCAAATGACTAAGAACTTGGCAGTCGGGTTCGCTCCATAGATTCTCTGGTCTGCGTAAGCAGTTTGGAAAGCAGAGCTGCTACCTTCCTGTTTGATATTTAGAGCTGCAACCCTTTGTGTGTCCTGACAACCGTATTAATGTTCTCTTTATTGCTTCTTGCTAAATTTCTCTATAAATCCTGTTGGTATTTATTAATTAATCTGGGTGTAATATCACTCCTCAATATATTGACAGCAGAAATCCAGCATCCTACCTCAGAGCGAGAGTGGCTGTCAAAGAATTGAAAGATTTCCCATATATAAACATAATCAGGTTTGATTAATTTAGTTAACAGATTTTTCATCTGACCTGCCAGTAAATGCTGGGAACCAATCAAGAAAAAATATAGATACTTGGCTACTAAAGCACTAAGAATCACAAAATGTTGTGAGATTTAACTTGATTAAATACATCTGATGCAAAATGCAGCTGACAGAATAATTGTTGTAATGTAAAGTAAAATAATCTGCCATTTTTTATGGAGACAAAATGTCAGGACCTCTTACCCAAAAGTTAATTGTGTGATGTTCTACTAATGGCCGTATGATAAGGATCACTGCAGCCATACTTTGAGCAGTTTCAGGCGTTTCATCCTGCTTCATCGTCTAATTTCAATGAAAATGGATCCATTTGTCTGTGTGTTGAAACAAAATACCAGACGTACTTTTACATCTCACAGTGCTGCTTGGTTTGGATCAACACCAATGTTCTCTAAATATTTTAATATGCACTTATCATTTTTGTCAAAATACATAGTAAAATCCCCTAAACTTTACATTTCAAATTGGGTATGAATACAGCGTGGCACTTATCCCTGTTGAGTAAAACATATTTTCTTTTTCTCTACTTCCCATCAGACTGGATGACTTCTTTCAAATGAAAGCAGACATTTGTTGAGTGCTTGGTTCCGGTCACACCTTCTTGTTGGTTTCAAACAAGCAGTCCATCTAAACAATCTGAGCCAAAGAGAAAAACGAAACCATTTTTAAAAAGCAGCTATTATTGCATGAAATTCCCCTCAGATATTTGACATGCCACTTAAAGGACAAAACAGAATAATTATCCACAAATTACAGCCTTAACATGCATTCATGTATCCCAGAAAGCATCAGTTTCATTAATGTTGAGATAAACCACATCTAGGCATCTTGAATGTGTGTGGTTTTGGCCTTTTAACTCTGAGAGTGTCAGATAATATCTATAGGAAATAAGACACAAACAAGAATTCTTTTAATTAGAAAAGATGTGCTAGAGTGATAATGGAACTTGAACTTCAGTTGTAGTGATTAATGTTAATTCAGTGTTGTAAGACTAGATGTGTGACAGGGGGGAATAACACTTGCCACAGGACACTAACATGATTATAAAGGTACATGCTATTATTATGTTCACAGCAGGATCTGCAGGGGAGTGGGATCTGACTGCTAATCACTGCAAAATTGGATTTCACAGAGAAAGTAGGAGGTCAAATGTTTTAGGAGTAAAACAATTTTATTCCTCAGTTGTGAAACTGCTAATCTGAACAATGTTGTTATAGAAATCAATTAAAATTCAAAGTATTTAGTGCAAATCTGTGTTATTTTGTTACTAATTTTAACTTGTACCCTCAAAGAATCAGTTTAAACAGTGACTGATGAAGACAAAATCAGCGTTTTAAAAATAGCAGCAAAATGTTATTTTACATCCTTACTTAGACATATACAGCATACCACGTTGGTATGTAGAAGCCGTTGGTTTAAATTTGAATGTGTAATCTAAAGCACTCAGCAGCCATTTTTTCCATTCTCCTGGTATAAGTTAATTTTAAGCATTTTGAGATAGTTCATGAAATATCCACAAAATGTACATTTCATCAGTGTCTATGCGGAATTACCTAAAACCTTTATTGCAGACTCCACTTAGGTTCATTATAAACCTATAAAACATTCAATGGTATGTAGCCTACCTATCCACTTCCTGACTAATCCTATCTATCATCAACTTTCTAAAGGCACAGCTCCCACCTGCTGGCCTTTACCCCGAGTTCAGACTAACAAAGTGACGGCTTACTCTAGAGAAGTCCACGCCAAAAGATCTGGACGGTCTATGAGCCAAACATTAAACATGCAATAGGTCTAGTAACTTTCTCTTATTTACTCCATTCAGCTTCCTTTCTTATGCATATAAACAAATCCTAAAACTCACTCAACACTTGGGTTTTTATTTGATGTCAATATTGCACATCTTAGTTGACTATTTGGAAGTAAAATTGTTAAAGTTGGAGTAAATGATATGGTTAGTTTTTCTTTTTTTTTTGGAAAGAAGCTGGTAACTTCTTTGGTTGGTGTCTGTTTATTGTTAACACATCCAACCAAAATAAGGTTGGTTGGACCCTTTTTTGTGTGCAGTTGTGGCATCATGTCAGCACAGGAAGGAGACATCTGCAAACTGTTCCCATAAAGTTAGAAGCATGAAATTATTCAAAATGTCTTGGTATGCTGAAGCATTAACAGTTCTTTTCTCTGTAGCTAACAGGTCAAACAGGACTCCTGAAAACAGATCCACACCATAATCCCATCTGTTTGACACAATGCTGCCTGGCAAGCAGAGTTCTGGAGGCCAAACCCAGTTTCAGTGATTTGGAGGGGTAAGCCGATACCTTTATCAATGTTAGCCTTAGCTGTCTAGTATTTCTCAGACCTGGTAATCCTAACACTTTACATGTTTTTCATAAATTCCTCTTCAGGTTCATTCCAGTTCCAAATCTTGAATGAACCATTAATGTTCGTAGCTGTTTAATTTTTAGTCTTTGTCTCATCTCTAGAGAAATACTGTCCACTGCATATGTTTCATCATGTCTTTGCAAGCTTGGTTAGTACTTCTTGTTAATGTAGAGGTAGTCGCTCATGTAGACTCATTTTATGGACTTCTGGCTAATTTGTGGTGGTTCTTGTGTTGGAAAGTCTGATTCTTTAAACTATCCATTCCAGCAAATCTCTGATTTGAGTTTTTCAGTTAAAGAACTTTTTCGTAAAATGGAGTATAACATTTCTGCATTTCCAACTTCTTAACGACTGTGTAGGCCTAGTTCCACCATATTGGCATATTTTTGTAGTTTCTGATGCTCAATCATCCTTGAGGACACTTTCAGTTCGTAAAATGTTTCAATCTTAGGCTAACAATAAATAAAATAACATAGTAAATACTCTGCATTTTCTCCAAGGAATCCAAATGTAACACTCAGAAGGGCAATCTTTCACAAAGAAAACATATACTTCAGTTAGGAGCTAATTGAATGTCTCCAGGAATGTGAGAAATTGAGTTTCTTAAAAAGCTTGGTCTTTGGTTTGTTTCAAGTGAAACAGATTTTTAGCGTGTCCTGGGATTTATGTGTAATACCGTTTCATTTAGTTTATTTATATAGAACTGGTTCACACCACAGTATCACCTCAGGGCACTTTACTTAAAAGCAACTCATGCTAGACAAAAAGGGACTCACTTGTGCCAAACTCCAGGCAGCACTTATTGTCATTCATGTGTGCAAACCTTTCTGCTTTGAGTGTCTGTCTCAAAGAGCTTTGATCGACATAAATTTTAATGCAAATGTCTGCACTGAGGAAAGCTTGGATCACCCACTGACTTACCCAACAGCTTTCTCCAAAAACTAAAGATGTTCTTTGTTGTGGATTGAGGAATCCCATTAACCTTTGGGAGCTTTGTACTTTTAAACTGAAGTCTTTGTGTTGCCGGTGAGGGTTTGATGGTAATCACTCAGGCTTTGGATCCTTATCAATATGTCAAGCCGGTTGACAGAATTTTCATGCCAATTACGTCTTTTGGTTTATTTTTGGCATATTTTTTGTGTTTATATTTGCATGTGCTTTTCTGAATGTATCAACTGGAAATGTCACAGACAGACAAAGCTTAGGACTGTCTGTATATTGATGATTTAAAAACCAAATCACAGAATATCTAGTCGATTGTATTTCCTCTGAATGTTTTGACTACTCTTATGTTCTTATGACCAGATAACTTCGGGTGGCGACTTATTTCTTGTTTTTTAATTTGTGATTCCTGAATTATTCTCTGCCTGACATTGTCATGGGACAACTTGGAGTGAAACATTTCCTTCTTTACTTATCTTTTGGAGTTATCTGTGTCTGAACATTAAGTTATTGGCAGTAATGTCTCAATCGATGCGCCCTTCCAGGAAGATGTGAGACCTCAAAAGATGTGCTGGTCCTGCTGTAACTTCTACAAAAGCAAAAATTAGAGGCAGGAACACATGGTTAAAGGTGGCTGCTGAGCTTCAACGGGCAAATATTGCCAAGACATTATATTCTAATAGACTTTGGCATGTTAATAAGAGCATCTGAACACATTTATTTTGTAACATCAATGTCTTCATTAGATTACAAACCAGCAATAATATATTAGATGTGACCTCATTTAGCCTCCATGGCAGAAATTATTTCCTTTTTTTATCAGTCTGAGATTATCAGAGACTGAAACACTCATCTTTTAATAACAAATACTTGAAATAAGAGAAATATCAAAAATATTAATGCCTTTTAGTATGTGGCAGTTTAGTTTAAAGGGATCCTCTAAATCTTGACAACTCAAAATGTTGATGAGGGGAAGATGAAACATTTAGTTTTGTCCATTTCGTATCAGTGGAACAGAGAGAAGGAGGTGAGCATGTAGTTTTCAGTCTCTCTCCTCCTCTGGGTTGTACTTTTCTGTGAAAGCAGCTCATCTTTATTCGACGGTTAAGGGTGTTGTAAATGTGATTGATCTTACAGGCTTTGTGGTGATTGATTGGCTGACTTGTATTCATAATTCAGCTTGAGGAAAGATAAAGTACATTTCAACAAAAGCTATCTGGACGAAGTCTGAATGAGCTTGTATCATCCCACTGACATTTCAAGTCTTAATATTTTATCCCAGTAATTACCTGAACATACCTATTTGGTTTAATTTTGCCAGTTTCTGACAGGTGAATCCATATCCTGATTAAATTGGGACGGATTGCTTTAGATCTGATATTTTAAAAAGTGGCATTCTGGCTCCATTGATTATTTTATCACCTTTTGAATGAACCTCTTTCCACCACTGATGTATTTCCTGAGGGAAAAGTGCTTGAGCAGATTATGGTGGTGGGTGGGGGAAGGGCCTGGAGCCGGGGAAGCCGCAACAGACTTCAGTGTGTCTAAACTGTGTTCAAGGGAGATTGATGGCTGCTGTAGTGAATGCACTGTACACCCCAGTTATTATTCTCAGAATTATAACTGTGTTTACAAACACAACTATAAATGCACAAACTTAGAGTGGTAGTCTTTTGTTTGAGTTACTCCCTTTAAATACACACATGCACAAAAGCTGCATTCACTGATCCCTGCAGAGATATCTGTTGTTGACACAGTGCTAAAGTCTTTGTGAAGCCTATATCCCCTTTCACCTTCAGTCCCAAATCAAAGATAAATAATTCCCTTTTAAAGATGCTTTTTTTCCACAACCTTTTCTTTTCTGTTGAGCTGGGCTCAAACATGAGGCCTTTCTTTAAATCTTGTGGGGACTAAAATGTCCTATTCACCCTTCTTCTGCTTCCTCTCTGCTTGTTGGCATTGCAGGTACAACAATGGGCTACAAAACTGACAGTCACTAAGGGTACGACAGCAACAGCTTCCCGGTGTCACCTTGGTGATGGCTGCTCAGTGATGGAGGAGGTTGTTAAGTAGAGGCGACATGCGATACTGACACAGCAGGGAGCACAGTACCGGATGCCAGCTTCCTAACTGTTGACATTGAGCCCTTTAATGCCAGGTGGAAAAGCCCCTTCTGCCATTCAGTTCCATTTTGAAGTCGTTTTAGTTAACTTCTAAATGAAACATGTGTGTGACAGCCCAGGGTCTTTTTTTGTGTCCTGTTTTTGGCAGTTCAGTGATCCCATATAGATAGAACGGTTGTCTACATCTACCAGGGCAGATCTCTTCTCTCAGGATATCTGAAGATTGTGTCCTGATTGCATGATTGACGTTATTAAATCAACACTGCACACAGCATCAAAGTGAGCAGGCCACAGTGATGGAATTGTAACCAGTGTTTCTATGCCCTTCGACCGTTTGGACTATATGCATGTGTTTGTGGTGTGTGTGTGTGTGGTGTGTGTGTGGTGTGTGTATCTGCACCATGTTTTCTGTGCAAACCTCTGGCATTTGTAGTGACTTCCCGTGAACGCTGCAGTCAGGGGCGATCAATTACACAGTCACTCATAATAAAAAGCGAGAACTGCCAATAGCAATGAATTCACCTTGGCCACAAATACGCTAAATTCAAAAGTCGATACATGTCGCTGACACAATAGAACTTATAGCTTTTGTCACTAGTTCAATTGCCTTAAAGTTGCAGTATGTTTATTTTACAAAAATGTTTTTTAAATATTTATTTAAAACTGTTACTATGTTGGCACAGTTTTAAACAATATGAGACTGATAATCTCATATTATCAAATTGCGCTCCTCTGCGTTCTCCCAGTGCTCCTACTGCCATCTGCAGAAATACCCTGCTCAGTCAGGAGCAACCAATCAGAGCCAAGAGGAAGTTTCTAGTGCTGTCATTCAAGTGTGTTAATGCACTGCTCAATGTAATAATGGTGAAGAAACTATTTACTTTTCCAACAGAACTTCATCTGCCATCATCAATGGCTAAGCACTAGCAGCACATACGCAAACATGATTGACAGTGCTAAGACCTTGCTCTGATTGGATGTTGGATCACAGGGAGAATGCAGAGGAGCTTTTTTCTTTTTCTTTTTTTTTATAATCATCTGTCTCAATATTCTGTCACAATATAGAAACAGCTTGAAAAATATGGAGAAAACATAATTCATGCAAAAGTTGCATAATGCAGCAGAAAGGAGAAATTTAAAATTCCAAACAATTGTTGAAGTTTGTCGTTTGGAATTTCAATATACTTTACAGTATTACCAGAATCATGCATCTAGATTGTTCTTGCTTTCATGTACTTTTTCTTGCATTATGCACAGCTGTGTAATGCAGCAGGACATAGTTTTACCCTCTCTTCACTCTGACATCTGCATCGTTCTTTCATCCACCGTTTGGAGGAAAATGTTTTGATGGAAGCCTTTTCTTTTATTGTAGCATATCGAGTTCTTATTTCAGCTATAATTAAAGAAATCAGATTTTCATCACAGCCTTCTTTATTTTCAGCAAATTCTGCATCTTACTCATCCTCCTCGACCACTCTTCTATCATATTCATCCTCTTCATTGCTCTTAATACTTTGCAGTACCACTCAACAGCCTTATCCTGCTTTACGACACCTTTCATTTTATTTTTTTGTGCCAAGGCGCAAAAAAAAGAAATGACCAAGTGTAGAGAGATGAAAAGTGCCCCATTTTATCGTTTTAACCCATCATTCCTGTCATGTACGTTCTCTAAGTGTAGTTTGTCCTAATCTTACCCCTTAACAGTTTAGTCTATCCATATTACATTGATCCTGTCATCTGTTGATCCATGAAACCATCCAATCAACCCCTTTACTCTCAGCACAGCGGTTCCTCTTGAGCCATTAGTAGCAATGTGGGAAACAAAGCTCTGCGTCTAGCCTGGATGATGTCCTTCTTGTACTCTAAGCAAAAAATATTCAGCAATTTCTGAATAGAAATTGGCCAATGGAGCTAATGGGAGAGCACAATCCACTCAAGAACAGTAAAATAGGGGAAAAAAGCTCCCAGATATCAGCAGTTATCTTGATGAGTCATCATAACTCTGGCAAAAATACAAAAATGAGGATCTGCATTTTTTATTTACTTTATGCTGTGTTGGTGGAGAAGCCCTTTGTCTTTCCAAAAGCTTCTTTTTTTTCTAGTTTTAGTTTAGACCTGGATTGTTCAGACCCTTCATGAAACAACCCTCTCATGTCCATTTCTTTGTCCATGCTTTTATAAATCAGAGTTTATCCAGAGGATGATTTTCTCCTACCACTTATTTCCATCCGTCTCCTCCCTACGGGGATTTTTCTGCTGCAGAGTGCCCACTGTTGCTAATCACTCTCGCTCAGCCTTGCCTGCAGCAACGATTAATGGGTTTCATTTATGCTCATTTGGAGAAAACACCTGTGACCAATCAGAGAAAAGCTATGAGTAATTACGCCCATGTTTGAGATGGTGTGAGGTGCTGAAGACATAACTGTAACTTCACTTGTTTATCTGTCTGGTGCGTTTCCATGTGACTCCCATTCAAGCTGCAAGTAATTACACTGATTCTTCACTTAAATATTTAATGTGTGTGTGGGGGGGGTGTGTGTGTGTGTGTGTGAGAGAGAGGTAGAGATGTTGTTTGAGAGAAAACTGAAGAACGAGGGAAATAAAGGGTTGCACTTCTGGGCTTGGTGGTGCATCTAATCACTCAGGTTCATCACATGAGCTCTGTGTGTGAGAGTGTGTGTGTAATTACTCTGATACATCACCTGGACTAGAAATGAACGCGGCTGCAGTCCCAGTGGGGCCGTTATATTTTGCGTCTCTGCACACTTATATGGAAACAGACGAGGTGGATTTGGGAGCAAATGTGGATCTGTTTGTGGAGTGCAGAGACTTTTATTTCTCTCCATCTATTTTTCTTGTGTTGTCAGCATACTAGTTCAATGGCACCTAAAACGAACCAGTTCAAGAAAGAGAGTTCTTCCAGTAGAAAAGGCCGACCAGTGAATCTTTTTGGACTTATCCCCAATTGAAGTAGTGAAATATTTTCTATCTTTGTGCCCTTCAGCAACATATGCCTAATGTGTGTCAAATGTGGCAATAGTTGTCGAGTAACAGATGAGACGCACCATGACATTCAGGTGTGCGTTCCACTTGAGGAGCCTCCAACATTATTCAAATGCCTGTTTTTGGAGCGGAACAGATCCTGGACGAAGGAACACCCAGTGGAAAATGTCAGCTCTTTTCACCATCCTCTGCTGGGACCTGTTGTCTGCCATATTGCTGCTTGACTACCAGCCTGTCAGGGGGCATATCAACACACTCTCCTATTCAGCTCAATAGAAGGCTATGAGGATGCATGCAGGCAGTGATGTTTCAGTTTCTGCAGTCTCTGCTGGACTTGTTTTGTGCAGCAGCAATTAGCAAACATCTGGTGGAACTGCATGTCTGTTGAGCTCATAATACAAACTACTTCTCAGTCCAACACTATAGTTGTAAACGGCATAATGGACAATCACTGTTGTCATGACGTGGTGCAGGCAGATAGTTGGAAAGAGTAGGAGCTTTTTAAAGAAATAGAGGCCCAATTTTAATAGCAATGTCAAATTTCTGCTAAGTTATTTTTGACACATGCAGCATAACTTAGGGTATCATAGTTACTTGGTAGTGCCTGGAAAATGTGTACTACCCCTTTCACTACACAAGTGGCTTCTTACAACTGATACACAGAAAACCAAGAAAACTTTGTCTGAACAAAGAAGCTAACTTAAATATGTGACTCCATGAAATGGGAAAAAAGTACATCTTCCTCAAAGCGTTGCCCTGGAGCAACTCTCCAAGCTGAGCTGCAGGAGTGTGCAAGCTCCTTCTCAGAGTCCACAACTTTATGTTTAGAGATGAATTAAATTCACAACATATTGGCATGTTGGTTTATTCACCCCACTTCTTCCTCACTTTCCCTACTGTGAAAGCTTTGTAGTGAAGACAAACTCCTTCTGCAGCCAGCAGAGAGGCAGGCGAGAGTCTCTGAGGATTTAAGTAAAGAGCAGCTGAATCAAAATCAGCCCCTGGCTCTGAGGTGTACCGCTGCAGGCTCAGTCCTGCAGGGATTTGGAGTGTGTGTTTTCCTTGCGGAGCCCGTCATGTTGAATGATTGAACTCCCAAACCTCCTTGTAGTTACTCTCATGAGACTGTGAGAATGTGTGCGCCTCACCACTGAGACAGATGTATGTTTGTGTGGAAATTTTTTTGGGGAAAAAAAAAGTCTGATTTAAGAAAAATATTTTGTCTGTGCACACAGAAAAAAGAAACTTCCAGAAAATATTCAAAGGACCTAATTTCAGTCGATGTATTAATATTTAATAACCAAACAAAGCTTTTGGGTTCCTATGAAAGACTTTTTATCTCATGCAGGAATGTCTTTGCATTTTCATGCATGAGCCACACAGTATTGTCCTTGTTTTGACTTTCAGACTCGAAGCATCTAAAAAACTTTTTATAAAAATATTTCCAAGTGGACAAACGTTTATTCACGCTGCTTAAATATCCCAGTATGTTGAGGATGACAAAGAACAACTCTACTTGTATTTGAAGGTGTTCCTAAGTTGTAAAAATAGGCTAATGTTGGATTCTTTCAGGAAAAGGTGAAATGAGGCTTTGCTTTAAAGGTGTTTTTTTTATCCTGTTTACATGTCAAATGGATAAATCATTGGATATGTATCTGCAGTAATGAGGGGATATTTCTGATTGTAGTAAAGATGAAGCTCTCCATTTATTGCGCAATGTCAAATTTATTTCTGTCTTATAAACATAATATGGATTATGTGTAAACGAATGAGATCCAGGATGTGTGAAACGGCTTCCTTCATGGTGGGGCTGGAACATTTGGTTTGTTGCACATATATTACAATATGATAGTTTGATATAATTAAGTTAATATCCTTAACTTATTTTTTTATTACAATATCTAATAAAAATTTTATTTAAGCTCTCAAATCATGAAACATATTTCTTCACAAAATTAGTGATGTTCCATCAAAAACCTTTCGTCTAAATGAGAAATGAAGTGTTTCTAAACTAATGTCAGGTGAAAGAAATAAAAAAAAAAAAAGCTAAATAAAGAAGTATTTTTTTAAATCCTTTTTAGTAACAACTCTGATGCTTTCTGCCATTTTCCACTTCTGATTCTTCAGCTTCTGGTAGTAAACCAAAATAAATGAATGAAAAAAATGCAGGAAAGCGGTCTAATTTGTTTTGCTTGGTCACTGGAAAAAATCTTCAACACGTTTTAAAAACATTCCATTCCTGCCCCCTTCTATGTGAGAAAATGGGTGGACTGCTGCCACAGGGACAATCTAGTCCTAAGTGCTCACAAAAATGGCTTTCTACAGGATCTACTCTCCTGAATTTCTAAATCGATGTGGAAGGGGAAAAAGTCAATTTTCACCTGAGGTGGCCAAGCAAAGCTTTTACTGGAAGTAAAGTTCACATTCCCTTCATTGAGTTTTCCTTCAGAGCAATTCCCATGAACATCTGCTCAGTGGTGTTGTGTACCAGCAGATCTCTGCAGGCTCATTTTCCAAACAAAGCGTAGAGGTTTGAAATGACAGCTCAGGCACGTCTCTGTCACTCAGGGCTAAAGAGTCAAACATCATCCCTCACTTGGACAGGAATTGCAGCAGATTATGTGGTCGAACATATTTTGACATTCTAGTACACTTAAAAGGAAAAAAAACTTTTTAAAACTTTCTGTAGAATATAAGGGTAAACAATGCAATTTTACGTGAGGAATGAATCAGAACACTACATTTATTCTTAAAAAGTTGCTACAATTACAAGTATATCAGGTCCCTATGATGGAACATTTTGCTCACATTTTAAAGGTGGCTTACCCTGTTTAAAGCTCAGATGTACTTCTGACTGAAGGGAGAATGAACACCATGGTGAGACTGGAAGATAAAATCGATTAAAAGAGGACTCAAAGGAATTTGAAATCCACTATCCCATTGTCTAAAATAACTAACATGGCCAGGTCTGGCACTACAGGCAAGTTCATTGGCATCACAGGACCTGCAGCAAGCTTCTGCTAGTGTTCATGTAAAAGTGTATGCCTATACGATCTTAAAACGCACAAGGTTAACTTCCATGGGAGGTTTGCAAGAAGAAAACCTTTGCTCTCTAAGAAAAAGAGAAAGCATGACGGTCAGACTAAAGTTTCCCAGAGAAACTTGGAGGATATGCCTAAGCAGCTCACAATCATGGCTCTTAAGAGCTGAATATTTAATGAGGCCTCCATATTTAAAAAAAAAAAGACTTTATATTGAAGTTTTTCAGAAAAGCCTTCCACAGTGTATTGCACCTTTTTATATTTGCAATCAGTTAAAAAGCACTAAAAACTGCACCTTTTGTAAGGTCAGTAGATATAAACATTTATTTTCCTGACTTTGCAGCAGTGTTGTCAGGAATTATCAATGGTGCTAAAATTCTCAACCCTGGGGAAAATTTCTAAGAATGAGCAGATATACCAGCACATGTTAAAAATGGCAAACTTAGCAAAAATGTGTAAATCAGCAGATTTGTTGCCATTGAAACCTTTATTTCATTCTGTTGTAACCTCATTTCAAGTTAAGCACCAAGTTAGGAATCTGTTTGTTCAGAAGATGGTGATGCACATCAATATTTTCCTTAATTTAAAAACAAGAACATTCCACCACCTTTAACACCTTTCAAGATGTTTCTGGAAACCAAGCCTTTAAAATTGTATGAGATATAGTTTTACTGTTTTGAAAACAGAAATATGGAGCTTTGGAAATATTTCCTACTGGACATTTTGCTACCTGTGAAATATTTAGGTTAAAGTTCATTTTAAACTTTTGAGTCATCATCAGTGGTTTGTGAGGGCTAAACTTGGGATTAGTCCAGTTTTTATCTGCCATTTCAAAAGTGAAGCACTTCTTTTTGTAGTTTTTACCCTAAAATGTCTTCTTCTCCACCCCAACTAGAAAATGTTTGGAGTGTTTTATGTTTGCTTTGATCAGCTCTTATTTTTCCCTGCTGTAGGAAATCCACTGATCAGGAGCTTCCAAGTTTTCTTTTTTATTACAGGTGTACAGTATACTTGTCCATTAGTTATGATAGATGTCATGGATGCTTAGTAGGGACAGAGAAAGACAAGAAATGAGAGCATTCACCTCCAATTACTGTCATCCAGATAAAGTGCTCACAGCTACCAAAGTCGGCGCTGTGCCCTTTTAACAAGCTTAAATCAATTAAGACAGAATGATCAATTTACTTCAGTAATTAGCCTGCACATTAGTGGTTATTACCATGAAACATATTTATTCGATAGTTCTCCTGCTCTCATTCTCAAAAGTTATCACCTTCGGTATCAAGAACAGTAGTTCATGTTAAATGGGAAGTGTGCAATCCGCTAAATTAATTTAATTTATTAATTAATTAGACAGCTTTAAATGAGTCAATTAATGAGTCAATTATAGGAGAACATGCTGGTGTGGGGGTAGAGAGTGTCTCATGGGCTTCAGGGGTTTATTAATAACAGGGATTTTTACATTGTGGCTCAAAGGAAGCCTAATCCCTCGCTGTCTCTGTAACCCAGAAAAGCTTCACTCCAAGGAGACGGTTGGAAAACTCAAATCACTGTTTAAAAAAAAGCATCACATCATTTGTGTTTTTTAAAATAATTTCTCGTGCACAGAACAATACAAATACATGGTGTATTGTTAGAATTGGCATGCATTTATTTTTAAATCTGCATAAACCTGTGAAATGGCTTCAAACTGTTCTCAATGAGAGAACCAACGCTGCATGATGTTACCATATATTCTGATTGGGTTTCTTATCATTGTAGGGACTGTTTTATTGATCGACATACATTGTTCCAAGTCTTTGAAGTTGAGCAAACCATACACACAAAAAATGCAGCAAAAGATCCATAATGGAAATACATTATTGCTTTGCTGAAAGGCTCTGGTTTGTACCATGTTAATATTTCACACATTAGTTTGAGTAGAACAGCTTCCTCCCTCCAAGGCTGTGAAGCATTAGGTGTCACATGTGGATGTGATTCAGTTAGATAGCAGTTTAAAGAAAACAAAGAGTCATTTTCTGGCCCTCAAATTATTTCAGTATTAATTTGTCTAATCAGTCCAGGTTACTTTACACTTCCAGTTCACATATTGCTCTGTCTCTTTCAGTTATAATACTGGAACATGTGGCATTATCTACAGAACATACACAGTAATCAGGTTTTCTTTTTACTCCAATCAGAGCCCAAGCTAAAGAAATAACCAAGGCCTTAAATCGTCACATAGGACAGTAAAAAATATTGATGCTAGAGACGACTTTTGACCACATCAATATATATGAAGAAAAGCAGCATTTACATAACACCATTGTTGCTACTAGATACACACAATTCACACAACATCTAAAACTGCATTAAAAAGCTGAAATATTACCTGGGCTTCAGTATACATTGGATGAGTGTGTCCAACTGAACTGAATGATGAAACATCACTTCTAAGCGATGTAGGTTTCAAAATGTTTTCACCACTCTGATACTTTGACACTTTTTCTAGGACAACTCTGATCTCTTTCTGGTCTCTGATTGATTAGCTCCAGTAACGACGCCTCAAGATTTACAGTTTTTCCTGTTACTGACAAGTTAAAAATGTGGAGGACTCTCTCAATCAGTCACTCATATGGACTGTGTCAGTTTGAATAACTGCACAGCGAATGGGTGAATATGAGAGGCTGGCAGATGTGATGGTAGCTGATATTTGACATAGTCGGGGTTCAGGCCTGCTGCTCTGTAGACTAATGTGCACAATTAGATAAAGTTAAGAAAAGTTTAGTGATTTTTGTATAGCCCAATAATTTTCTCTTCACTTTTTGGTGACAGTTCTGTTGTAAATGTCGACTCTTTGTCTCCTTATGTCCCTTTAACCGCATATTACACTAGAGTTACTTCACCTAAAATTACATGTATTCTGCAATGTTGTCCTCCATATTGTTTTTCTCCTTGTTTTTTATTTTGTTTAATTTCTAAAAAATTATTTTAGTGATGTAATTAAGTGCATTTCTTACAGTGTGGGCCACTGTAAAAATATCATCAGCATTGCTGCAAGTAAATCCTAAATATACATGAAAATGATAACAGGATCATAACAGAAGTTTGTTTTCTGCTTTATGTCTTGGATTTGCTCTAGCTTACTGGATCTTAGCAAATATGTAGAATATTAACAGGAAATATTCTGGAATCTACTGAACTTGTACTAATGTTTGGCACATATTTCTAAATGTCAGTAGATTTGACCTCTGTTTCAGAACTGATTGGACTAAATCTGTTGAACTTATGCACAACACTTTTATTGTTTTAAAACCTTGTTGCTTGGTGCACAGTGATCTTTCTTTGTGTGTTTGTGTGTGTTGGCATAGTGAGAGCCTAAATTACTGCTCATTTGTGAAGGCACTGGTGGAATCTTTTGATCTACAGCGGTACGACAGGGAGAGGTTTGCAGTCAGAGTCATTATACAACAAAGTGTTTTTTCTCCTAATATTTTCTGACAACACATGTGAACACACAGATACAATTTTATGTCTTGTAAACACAAACACAGGAACACAGCCGTCTTCCCTGCCACCAGGGGTTGAGTCGGTGTTTGATGTGAGAGGAGGCGAGTTATTACGGTTTGAAATGTCAATGGTGTTGGCAGGTACGGGTTTGTGTGTGTAAATAATTCTAAACATGATTCTTATAAGCTGACTGTGTGTGTTAGGTGGGGGGAAACTTCACCTCTGCTTCCTATTTTAAGATGGGAACTACACAAACAACTTGGAGTTTCTGAAAAAAACAACATATTTTTGACTTCTGGGGACAAAAAAAGCAGAAATCATCCAATGTTCATGACATAAACATTTGAAAAGCTTAAACAATAACAGTTTTTTCTAGGTACAACATGTTCTCAATCTTCTTCCATTTCAAAACTTGAAAGATGTTTCAACTTCCACCTGAAACCATTCTCTATTCTAAGTCATAACTCTATATTTGGAAGAGCGGGACCGCCACAACAAGTGCAAGAGCTGTAAACGGTTTTTTTCTGAAGTTTGCTGCAGGGAAAAATTTGAGTTCAAATATAGTGATTTGTTGGATGTCAAAGAAATATTGCACATGAAGAAAGAGCAGCCTCACAGTAAATGGTTAAATATTAATGAGTGAGGTGGTTTGATTTAAAACATTAGAGCAAAGTGAGCATCACTTCTAAAATTCTCCATGTTCTACAGTTCGTCAGACTGTTTCTGTCAAATTTTAGCCCCTCAGAAAAATGTGCTTTTAACAAACAGAAAGCTTTTCTTACTGTTACTGATCAGGCTTCTTCAACCCATTTGCATGTACACCAATGCATCCGAAACAGAAGCATAGGAACACGTTCACACACTGATTCTTGGCCACAGATGGCAAATCTTTCTATTTTTTTATTCCATAAAAAAGGGGTATTGATGAGCTTTTCATTTGCATAATACATTAAAAATTAAATGTAATGGCTTCTGAACCAGCAGTCAAACACTTCATTTTAAAAACCGGGGAATAAATTATGTTTTTAATGCGTTCAGCATTTACAATCTTGTCATACCTTCTTTAATGGGAAAGTTGACTTGGAGAAACTTCTGCGTAGAGTTAAGTGGAACTTTTTTAAAAACCTTTTGTTCAGTCATTAAATACAAAACATTACATTTTATTAATGGAAAAAGAAATGTGGGAAAATGATTTTCTCGTCATCTCAGTTTTTTAGAAATTACTTGAAAAACATGGGAAAAAGCCTTCTGACAGTGAAGCCTGATTTGAATAAGATTCAGGATGAAAATGTGATGAATGAGCTCATTCTGTGCAAGATGCAGTAACAGCTATTTGTTCCTACAGACGTAACAGCAACATGTAGATGTTACTGTTACATCTGTATTACTATTACTCTTGAATAATAAACAAACCAATGGTACCTTCAGTATGCTTCATTTTAAACAGTATTTACCAAGATGAACTCAAAGAAATTTGAGTCAGGAAGCTGAAAAATGAATTAGTATTTTGCAATGTGTTCATTTTTAAATAGGTTTGTTAGCAATATGCATTGATTGAATAACCTTTTGTTTAGTCTATTGATGGTTGCCCTTTTTCCACAAGGTACTAAACCAAGGATTTACATTTTAGCATTGATGGATCAAAAAGGGAAAAGCCTTTTACATAAAGTCCAATGTTTCAAGTTTGATTATTGATCTATTGAAAAAAAATATGTTTTGCATTTTTGAAAATTCACAAAATGAATCACAAGGATACATGAAGCATAATGAATGGAAGAGGATAAAAACATATATCAGACTCAGTGAAAGGGATTGAAAAAGTAGAAGTGGAGCAAATGATGGAAAATAGGTTAACTGGTTTAAGGAAGACAGCTCAGTTTCCTGTGTATTCCTGTTTCTGGATAATTTCTTTGAATCTAATGTTTTGCCTTTTCCTCCCTTGGTGACACCTGTTTCATGTTTGTCTCATCTTTCTGTTTTGGCACCTTTCTGTCTCTTGTCATCTCTTAATGAATGCAAGCCTCAGTAACTCAGACTCCCACCGGAGCCCTGAAATGGGCAGACATGCAGCGCTGCACATCCACTCATGCTTGCACACGTCAAACATTTACCTCACAGAAAAGAGAAGACTAATGTTTTTACAAAGATGAATGAAGGTGATGAAAGCAAATGGACGGTTGTGAGGACAATGGCAACCCAACCATCTGACCCCAGCTTTGCTTCATCTGGATTAACTAAAAGCTCCAAGCTAACATGCTGGAGGTGGTCTGGACAGCGTCTTTACCATAAAGGCTGAACCAGCAAAATGGACATCCCTTCATGCAGCTTTCTAAACTCTGCCAAATAGCAGAATCCTTCACTTCCAGGCACTCTGTGAAAAAAGCTCATTTCATTTGGACTTCCAGATAGTAATTAATTACACTAGTCCAGACTTGAAGCAACAAAGACAAGGAACGGTTTTCCAGTGCCAGTCTTGCACAATACATTTTTTTTATTTTGGCAATATTCCACAGTGAAAGAAGGAAATTCTAGAAACCTGTTTAATATGGGACTTTACATCACTGTGCATTGACAAAACTGTGTATTGTCAATGTGCAGTTTTTTATGCGTTGGTATCACAAAAATAATACCAAGGTCCTTTATTTTATCACCTTAAGCCAATTTGATGTCTTAAAGAAACTAAAGTCTACTTTGCTGACTGGATTCACTAGGATTTATGAATAAATAAAGTTGAGTATCATCACTATAGCAGTGGAAATTTATCCCTTGTTGTCTGATGAATTTAGACAACAAGGTCCGTCTGATTGTTGTAGGCTTATGGGTTTTTTTTATTCAGACAAATGTTATAGTAAGTGAAATTATTTCTACAAAAACCCTCTGAGCTTAGCTTGTTTTTATGTCTTTATCTTCCACTGAATCTCAATTTAATCATCGTTCAGTCCCCCAAGCTAGTGTGTCAGTGGTTTAATGTAGCATGGAGGCCAACACTTGGAACAGTTTAACACAGATTTAATGCAAAGTGTTTTGTAGTGTATGGGAAAGAGCCCAGGTCGATAGCACATACTGTTTCTTTAAACATCATTTAACCCAAGACTCCTGATGCTGCTCTCAGACCTGAAATTGCTTCTCTTGGGATTGGCAAAAAATCAATCAAGCAATGATTGGATCCCATTCATGTGTCTTCGCCTTCTAAAGGTCTCGTCATGACATTCTCTATCCACGCTTGTTTGTCAAGTTGTCCCTTTCCCCTTTTGGTATTCAGTATTCAACAGTGACTCTGGGTCCTGATATCTCTGGATTCAGTGTGAGAACAATTGTGCTGAGAGTCTCAATTTAGATCCTAGTTATTAAAATCTCAAGTAGCATAAAACATCTTTAGCAAAGAAAGCAATACATATGCAGGAGAGGTATAGTTGCACAATGTGTTGTTATGTAATAGCATAAGTTGCATTGGATGTCTGTTTCTTTTGAACAACAATTAACTAAACCTATTAAGTCCAGAGGCGTGAAGGTCTAACTTCAAATGAGATACATGAGGTAGAACAAAGAGCAGAACTCTTCATTTATATTCCTGAGTCTTGAAGTCGTGTTTTGGCCTCTCAAGTCTTTAAAGTAATTTATTTTAGTCCTTGTGCATTTTCAGGAATGTTGGTTGTGGCTAAAGCCAATTAAAGCCACTTAATGAGTTTTGTTTTGGTATAAAAAAGCCATCTTATTCAAAGATTAACTCATAAAAAACATGGCAAAAACCAAAATAAAAGTGCTGGGCACTTTACTGCTAAAAGCCTCTTTTTAAAGTAATTTTTTTTCCCCGTTTTCTTTATCATTACAAAATGAAAACTTATTAAAAAACACACTAAATGATGTTTAATATAAAATTACCAATGAAAGGTGAGTGATGTTTGTCTTGCTGATTATTTCAGTATGCACCTAATATGGACTATAACAGTCACACGTGACTTTATGGCCTCAAATTCCAGTCATACATATTTTTATATAATCAGACTGCATTGTTGTGAGCTGAGTTTTATAACCTTGTAAATTAAATGACTGTGAAGTTTAATTTTGTGTGCTTTTCCCTAGATAATTTGTGTGGAAGAAAAGATTTGTATTTGTAAAAAATAATTACACTACCTTTTACAGATACAAAGCCAAAAGCTAGGTGTGAAATTAAACGCTTAAATTTCATCTTTCCAATCTCTGTTCCAGGTGATTGGTAAGTGTCATGTCAATCACTAAATGAACAATCCAATGAGATTTCAGATGGGTTTGGTTGTAATGGGTTCGGATCTCTAACTGTTTGAAGTCGGTCCTCCTCCACTTCAAAAGTCCTGTTTTACTTCCTTGGTGGTTTTAATCCTGCAGAGATGTTAGTTTTAAATACATGGTGAACCAACAGGACTTCGCCCCTAACCAGGCTCCTCCAGGCTTATTTCTGTAGGGAAAAGGTTCATGTCTCATTATTGGCTCTTGTAATTTGAAAGTCTTTGAAGATTATAAAAAGTTTGTTCTTGCTTTGAGGAACAAGATGTAATTTAACCTGAAAGAACGAACGACATGCCGTTTTTGTGTAGCCCATATTTTTAGTGCAAACATTTTTTCTTTGGTCTATTTTACAACTATTTCTTTCTAGCGATATCAAGAATATCTGTACATGTCTGGCTTTCTGTAGTCCCTTCAAATTAAAAGCATGCCATTTTCCTTACTTTGCTTCTCAACAGAAGCACAGCACCCAGAACCAGAACTGCTTCATTAGATCTGGATTCAGAGCTGCTGCTTTCTGTTCATCAATCAGGAAGAAACCTGAAGCAAAGGGTGCATGAAGAATTTAAAATGTCTATTTGCCAGTAATTACACTGCTAGTAGCGCTTGGAATATCGTTTTCAATCGATTTGTTGACGCGCATGGCTTTTATTATAGTTGTGCAGCACTTTGACACTTTTGTTCATAAAATAAAGCACAATTAAAGTTAATATTGAGACTTTTACTCAAACACGAGCCTTGGTTTTTTGTTTTCTTCTCTTTCCTCTCTATTTTCTTAGCCTTTTGTTGCCAAAAGCCGAAGCTTATTATATGCCGATATTTTTAGAAAATCTTTTCCTCTCTCTACTGCATCTTTGACTAAAACAAATCCCTCAATTTCCTGAGCCACTCAACTGAAAAAAAGTTTATTTTTGTCCTCTCAATTTGTGATTTCCTGCCAGCTTTGAAAGCGGGTGTTGTGGGTCTTTCATAGACGTTTTAATGCAAACTTCTCAAATATTGCCTGCAGAATAACTATTTTTTATTTCTAAGGTTTCTTTTGAGTGTGCAACTGAGGGTGAGTCTGTTATTGAAGTGGGACTGAATGATGCTTTTTGGGACTGTATGATGCACACAACCAAAAATATGCAGTTTTGAAAAGCTTGATTTAGGTGTTTTTGTGAAAATAAAAAGAATGTGCTCAATATTTTTCTGCTTTTCACCCAACTAAAATTGACACTCAATAAGTATGGGGCTACAAAATCGACGACAATTCTGGTTCCTGATTTAAAAAGAACAAAATTTGAAAGTGGAACAGTTTTCTTCTTTCCAATAGTGTTGCTGATACTTGTATTCAATATCTAGGTGCTTTTAATCTCTAAAGTATCATTTGTACTTTTTTCTGCATCTGTTGTCTGCATTTAAAGAGCTCAGCATAAAATAACCTTTTAGCTCACTTAGATCATTCCCAAAACTATACTTTGTTATAGATTTTGCTTTGGTGAGAAAGAGGTGATTCAAACTGAGACTAATGGTGATTATTTATAAGGTTAAAAGTGAATAAATGTTTACCAACATTTTCCAGTGAAAGTCTTTTTCTAAGAAACATTGAGCTTAATGTGGACGGCGACCTGTGATAATGAACTAAAATGACAGGATGGTGGTTAGAAAAAAGATGAAAAGGCCAAGAAGACAACATTAACTGAGAAATGTGGAGGTGAAAAAAGGTGAGCTGCAGCAGGGATGGAAGAGATGAAAGAGACGATGGACAGAACATCAGATAGCATGGAATAAATCAGTCATAAAAGACGACAGGAAGATAAAAGAGGAGATGAACATGGCTCAGGCGTCTTGTTGGTGATTTGCTCTGTCAGTCAAACTCATCTCAGAGTCGAGGCCTTTGAAATTGTTCCAAACGGATCAAGGTCCATAACTGGCTAACACTCTCAGCTTTTATAGGGATAAAAATCAAACACCCTTTTATATTTCTGATTTTTTTTACTGGTCATTTTATTTACAGAGACTTTCTCCACAGTGTAGGGTAGGGTAAGACCTATAAACCAATAAATGACCTGTAAGATGAGCAATTAGACTTGTTAACTGACAGTACATTTAGGTTAGAGCTGGTCCTCTTTCATTTCTGTTTTCTCTTTTATTTACCCCACCAAACAACATGGGTATATGTCTTTAAATTTAGTTTCAATTCAGTTTTCTTATTTCCAAGCTTTTATTACAACTCAATTTTTAATTTGGAAGACCACAACTGTAAGTAAATGCTTTTTTTATTTATTTTTTTGGACTTAATTACTAACTAACTTCACTTCTCTGACAGATCAATTACTGAACTAAATGTTAGAAAAAGAAGGCAAAATTCAAGGGAAATGTAAGGAGAGGAATGTAAAGTCTGGCTGATTTGATCTAAAATTCTGCATTGAGATGCTTGCACATTATAAAATGAGCAGTGTTTGAAAAATCTATTTTATTCCAATCACACACTTACTTGACTGCAGAAAATTTATTTCAGTGACAAAGCAAGCAAAATATTTGTTTTTATTCAACAGTGAAAGAAACAATTTTTTTGTGCGATGCACTGAAAAGCAGGTCCAGCCTGCCCACACAGGTGAGGTTTTAGTCGGACTGAAGACGGCCAGTTCAGGTTAACAGAATTCTGTACGCCGAGTAAAAAGACTGCAATCTAGTCCTTCAACCTTAACATGGGCAAAGCAGCTGAGAGGAACAGAAATGCACTATGACACTCGTGCAGGGAAGGATTTTTAGGAGCAACCTGAGAGAGAGAAAGTGCAAAGTAGTGGCAGTAACATCTGCTGCCAAAAATACACATTTTTGTTTTTACCATTTTAAAAAGAAAGCATCCTTTTCCCATCCAATGTTACTTTTGACATTAAAATGTAACTATTTATCTGCAAATTTGTAATGCACCTTTTTTAGATGTCTGAATATATTTTTTCTAGCCTTTTGTTTTTCATATCTTTTTACTCTGAGGGACTTATTTAATTTTTTTTTCTTGTGACTGTCTCATCTTTTGTTTTTCTTTTAGCTCTGAGTGCTGGTTTTTGTTTTTTGTCACATTTTATCTTTGACATACAAATTATATACACGATTCACTCTGAAAGATATTCCCAACTAAAAGGCTGACATCTTCTGTATTTCAGGTGCTAGTTATGTTATTTATTCCTCTATATTCTCATTTTTGGAGCTGAACTTATTCGTAACATGTTAGACAGTTTTCTTTTCCTCAGTCAGATTCCACCAATTTATTTAAAATATAATCTCTTTCTTCCTTCTCCAATGCAAATGTTCTCTCTCGAATGGCCTGCCATTCAGCGCTTGACCACAATAGTTTCAGCCTTTGGATTACTATAGTGGGGCTTGCAATGCCCTCATATGATCAGCCATCTGGGGCTAGCTGCCTTTTAGCTCCGAGTTAGTAACTTCCCAATAGGTTTGGTTCAGAATGCTAAGCTGCAAAAAATACTAATCCCCAACCACTGGCCATTGTTTTACTCTGACTGCATCGGCACTAAAAGCAGGCTAATTGATGTTGCCGCCTGCTTATCAAAGCCTCCGTGAGGACAAGGATGACCATCATCTGTCTGTGTGTAGAACTTGCCAAAATGTCTGTAGGAACTTTTCAGGCCTAAAACTATCCATTCCTGGAAGCATCTACAGCAGGGGTGGGCAACTCCAGGCCTGGAGGGCCGGTCTCCTGCAACTTTTAGATGTGTCTCTACTTCAACACACCTGAGTCAAATAATGAGGTCATTAGCAGGACTCTGGAGAACTTGACTGCACTTAGTGGGGGATTTAGCTATTTGAGTCAAGTCTGTTGGACCAGGGAGACATCTAAGAGTTGCAGGACTCCGGCCCTCGAGGACCAGGGTTGGCCACCCCTGCTCTACAGTAAAAAGTAATCAGGCACCAAAGGTAATGGTGCTTTATGCATTTCAACCTACAAGTTTAACTTACGTTTTGTGTTTTCTTTCTGAGCCGCATATTAACATGATACTATCTCTTACAATAGTTTCATTCATAATACCATGAATTTTTCAGTTCCATTCAGCAGTGACATGAATTGAGGACATTGGAATTGAACGTTGAAATAAATGAGTGACTCCTTTCTTATCTGTCAGCCTGCAGCTCAGACAAAACCATTGATAACTGCATTCAGACAAACAATGAAGGCAGCTCTGACATGCAAACACAATCCCTTAACTGAACACTAGCTACAGATAAATGGCTCCCATCATGGCGACTTGATGGTGTGATAATTAAACACAAGAATTATTTTCACCCTGCATCAGCAAACAATGTTTGTGTAAGGATTTCAGAGTTAAATTACACATTCACACCTCCCTAAATGAACTGGACTTTCTAGGCAAACAAGCTATAGAGTTCAATTAATGGGGACTAAACACTAACATCGTGTGAATAACTTCACTTCTTGAAGCCAGTGTTTTCAGGTGGATTCTGAAATTTCATCAGAAAGCTGAATATCCCTGACTTTGTGAGTAGTGTCCTGCAATGTGTTGCATCTGATTTCAGCAGCAAGAGATTTTGTCCTTTTTTCTTTCTTCAAATATCATATTTGATGGAATTACAGCAAGGCAGCAGAAAAGCTTTTATGTGATATCAGATGGTGTTTGTATTTGAGCATACAGTTATACTGTGTGCTTAAAAACGACTAAAGTTTCATGTGCAAGTTTGGTCGCACAGAGATAGGAGATAATAGGATAAGATTTCTTGCTGAAGCATCTTGTTTCTGACACTTTGACTGTGTGAAGATCCCACAAAGCTAATCAGGAGGGGTAACCAAGAGTCACCTGGCGAAAACATTCTGCATGTGTGTGTCTGTGGAAAAAAGGCAGAGTGTAACTAATAGAGTTAGGATGTTTGAAGAAAATCATATTCAGAGTAGAAGATTTAATCCAAACCTGACACAATATGCTTTCTAAGACACCGACACACACTTGCATACTTGCAGTATGCAAATGGCAGACAGACTTATAAAATGGCAAATGTTTACCAAGATGAAAGGTTTTGCTTATTTTCCCCCTTCTAAGAGGATCCGAGCCAAAATGAGCGACTGCCAGCAAATTTCTGTATAAGCTTTTGCATGTGTGTGAGGCGGGAGATCTGGCTGCTTTGTACCTTTACACTTACTTGGCAGGTCTTCAGATGGTAGTGTGCATTTCTGGTCCATGTCATTGCTGTGACAATGACAACTTTGCACTCACATGTGAACCGAATAAGTAAACATAATTTTCCATGTTTATTTCTCCTCACCTTGCTGCCTTAGGTTTAGCCCTTAAGATGCTTTTCTTTCTCTCCTCTTTACCCTGAATAAGAAAGGCATGTGAACTCAATTTGGAAAGGATTTGTTTCTTGAAATCTTACCAACTTTAAATCAATTGAAACTTTCCCAAAAAAAAAAAAAAAACTTAGCCTGGTGGGATGTTTCCTAACACGACACAGAAAAGAAGATTTAAAAAGGTGGACGTTCTGTTTGAAGCCAGAGGTAACAGAATGTGCAGCCTTGGTCATCAGGTATGACCATCAGTCTTTAAGGGAATACTTTGTTAGAAATCAATAAAAGCTGGCTCAACACAGCGTTGCACCTTCGTTGCATCATGTATGATTGAAGCATTAAAATAAAAAAGGGATGGCTGCTCGGTGAATTTCTCCTTAACCTGCACAAATGGTGAGAAAACTCTTTATTAAATATACCTTTTTACCCTTTAAAAATATATATTATAGATACTCTTAACAGTAAAAATGTATACTTAACTGCTAAAAAATTCAGCCCAACTTGAACATATAGTAACACAAGGCTAAAATACATTGTTCATGTTAACTCTTTCAGTCTTTTTCTTCTAGATTTAAGGTTTTAAATAGAAAAAGAATATTGTGGTATTGCCAGCTTTTAAAATGATAAACATTGTGCATGTTGAAAAACGGTGCTGTTCCTATTTCCATCATCTGAAACCCAAAATTAGTTGCTTATAATGATGACTTGATAATTAACAAATATTTATTTGTATTTTACATTTCAGCAACAAGGCAGTTAATGAATGCAGCTCAAATTGCTGAAATTCATCTGTTCAAACAATTTGATGCAAGGGTAGATTTGATGGGGAAAGTCAGGTTCTGTGTCCCAAAGATGAACATGTCCTGATCCAAAATGTGCAAACTAATACCAGGTTATTACCACAGTGAGATGTTTGTTGTATCGACATGAGCTGTCAGGCCACTCAGTAAGGAGGACGTCAATGCTCCAGAAATAAAAAAAAAACATGCATAAATCATATTAGTGTATAATATATTTTAAGTTCTTCTGCTTGTGCAGGAAAAGGAGTTTAAGTTTTCCTGAAAAGGATGATAAGGGAAATACAAATTCTCATGGGAAGAAGTGATTTTCTTTTTATTTATTTATTTATTAGTTTATTAGTTTTAGTCAGTTTCCAGAATTTCTGTGACAGAATTTCTGTGAATTTCTGTGATTGGGCAGTTGGTTGCCCAACTGCCCAATCAGTTGGGCAACCAACTGATTCTTAAATTGTAAAGTGGAAAAGAAAATGAATGCACATAAACACAATAAAATAAGTAAACTGGAGAACAGTGAGCGCACAATGTCAGATGAAAAATCTTCAAAAAACACTTCAGTATGCAGTCTGTTAAATTACACAAACAAACAAAACATTAAATGCAAATTAAAGCTCGGCTCTAAGGAAACGTTCACAGAAACGAAGACGAGCGGTACAAATGTTCCACCCCCACCCCAAAAAGGAAACCATTGTTAGGCAGACAAAAGTCAGAGCCTTTGAGGATGGCTTAAGGACAACAGCACACGTACGCGAACACACACACACACACAGACACACACACACACCAACCCACTTTAACCCATGGAGGATAAATGCAGCTTAGCACGGTCAGAGCGTTAGGGGGTCAACCGTCCCTTAGCGTTGTGGACAGACGCTTCGCTGACACAATATCCCTTCGATGACATCATGTAATGGATGCTACAGGCACACTTTACAGCTTAGAGCTGCCTTATTTAACCGCTCACACTAAGCTCCTTTGTGGTGACCAAAAAGAGCAGTATAGGGTAAAACCAGCAGGAAACGTCCTGTTTCGATGATAGCCCAACAATAGCCCTATGCTTAAAAGATTAGACGGCCATGATGCACTGCAGACAAATCTAAGTGGAGAATTTTCTTTCTTTCTCCCCGCCCCAATCCCTGTTCACTCTTTTTGTTCTAACAATTATCCTTTTTGAGATTTAGCTCCTCTAAATGCTTTCATGTTCCAATGCTTGGGCTTTACAGCAAGATCTTGCACTATGAGCTAAGCTAAAATCATTGAGGGGGCTGTGGCTAGAAATGTCACTGTTTTCCCTCAAGGGTTTTTGGCCTTTTTTAAAAAAAAAAAAAAAACGCACACAAAAGAGACAACTTGGACTATTGTGTTACCTCTGTGAGCTCATGAGGCTTAAACTCCAGCTGTGCATGAGAAGCATGGAAGTCGAGAAGTGATGACTCTTCGTGTTTATAAGATGCCTATTGTTTGGCGTAAGCCTTCTCGCTCTTGTTGGGGTGTAGCTAAACCCGAGATCACTGGACTAAATGAAGGTCTGTAGTGAGACTTTAAAATTAATGCACTGCCTCAAAGCTCAGTGAACTTCAGCTACTTTGTAAAGTGATGGGCATAAATTTAACTCTGTAGATATGCAAATGTGTACCTCAAAGGACTTGCAGATGTAATTTCAGTGAAAGGTGTGGACCCAGAGGGACTGAATGCAAATGCACTTTTCAGATTTTCATCTGGAAGGAATTGTGAAAAGCAGGTGTCATTTTCTTAGCACTATTTCATTTTTGATCTATCAAGTAAAATCCCAATAGAATTTGTGTTGCCCAATATTTTTTTGCCTTGTGATTGAGAGAATTACATGGTAGTAACTTTTGTCATATTCTCTGAAAAATATATTATTTAATCTTCTCTAAACATGTTTGAGTGAAAATTAAACCAAAAATAGTAACTAGTAATAGTAAAGTGTCTGAAAACAAAATGAGTCAAACTAAATGGACAACAGCTTAAAATGAAATTTGTTGTGAGGTGACAAAGACTAAACATTCTAGGGGTGTGAAAGCTTTTGCAAACTACTTTTGCAAAATGTAGTTTGCAAAACTGATCATTTTGCAAAATGTTTGTGAATTTATACTTGGTCAAATTTAGTAGTCAGAACATCACCATTTACAAATGCACATTGGCACTGCGCTGCCATAATTATACGTTTTCAAACATGACCCCTAACGAGTTCTGAGGTTTGCAGGATTTCTTTGCCAAACAAGAAATATTCAAATGTGGGAGAGAAGTTTAGAAGAAAAAAGATTCTGAATAAAAATGCTAAACAAATGGCTGTTTACAGAGCATCATGATAGATGAGGCTCCCTGGTGGTTTTGCTTTCATATTGTTAACACAGATTAGAGAACATATCCAACGTATGGAGAATATACGTCAGCAGAAAGCCTAAGGTTATTTTTGCTGGACATTATTGTGGACATGTTATTTATCTGAATGACTTGATAAGTAAATATCATCTGCAACATGTTTGGTGCAAATTCTGATGCACTGCAGCTTTAAATGCATTAAATATTGTCACTCTTTTTTTTTAGTTTTCAATCATGTATCAAAATTCTGATGTTTAAGAAGTCTTCAAGGAGGTTTCTTGAATTTGAGACTTTTTTTTGATTGTTTTAGTACTGAATAAAGCAGTTCTGGTTTTGTTGCTAGCATGTCTGCTGCAGGCTGCAGAACTACTGTAGTTATGTTGCTTGTCTAAACTCTGCCAGGGTCTTGGAGTGGAACCAAATATCAAATTCTCACTCATAATAAAAAATGAGGCTAGTGCTGTGAAGACGAGCTCTCAGTGGAGCTGTCCTCATAAACATCATATTTAGGAAAACTGCCATGTTTATTTACCAGAGCAGAAAGAAACCAGTTGGTTTCAGTTGTCCTTAATTCTGTTTGGTTTTAAACGTGTAAAATGAGAACGACAAACTTCAACATTAAATATTTGTCAACTTAATTAGGATGTTATTTCATATTACAGACAGGAACACATATTAGCCACTATCACAAACCACAGTTAGATGTACATTACACCAGATTCATTGTAAAGCCAAGCTTTTAAACATTATTCAATGGGGATTAAAGACATACTGAGCAGAAAGGAGCTTAATACCTCAACTATACACAAGAAGGATTTATTACATTTAATCAGAGAAAATAATATGCCATTATAGGCCTGACATTTAACATAACCAGTGACTCTGGTGGTCTATAAAAGAAACATAGGTCTGTCTTAAAAATACCAAAACTGCCCAGTGCTCATTCCCAGCAGGAAATATTTTCTTTTTAAACAATGTATGTAATAAAATTAAATTTTTTCTCTTTCTCTGTTGTTGAAACAGATAAAAGATTTACTGTTAAGAGCTACAAAATAAAATTTTTTTTTAAAGAATGATTGTTTTGTTTTGAATCCTGTTTTGTCACTTGATCAGTTGCTCCTAACCGAGCCGCTTTTCAGGTCTGGCCTCAAATCTATGTTTGGAATAAGATCAGGCCTCTGTGACGAACAATTCAAAGATATTCTGAGAGTCATTTGGTTAATTATTTGTCTTGGATGTTGCTTTGATAAGCACACAGATTTATCATCATCTCATGATGCCATCAATGTTCGAATGTGCATCAAACATCCCTGCAGCATGCTATTTTCACCTTTCTACTGTACAGATTGTCTTTATGTTGTAAAAGACCCATCTGGGGATGTGCATTGTAAACAGCTAAGGCTATAAATGTTAGTGTTCTGTATACTTAATACGTATCCCCATTCAAATACACAAGAAAGGGCTGTGTTTTCAGGCTTGAACTTTTCTTCCAAACGAAACATGATCATTGTGTGAAATATAAATATAACATTAGAAATTAAGACATGTTGTATAACTTAATTAGGAAATGTAAAGCTAGAGGAGAGATGCTTTTTCTCCTCTAGCCTTAACGGATGAACCGTACTTCTGCCTGCACAGACACACAAACACGTCTGTTGTCAAGTCTTTCCTTTGGACGGGAGATGAATGTTACAGAAAGCATCAAAAGTTTGAAAAACACAGGTTTCATCTATTTGCATGTTAAGATGCAAAATTGAGAGGCGTTAACTTCATTTGTCATTTGAAAGAACAGCATCAATCAGATTGAGGTTCTGGATTAAGTAGCACAAAATTCAGACAAAACATGATCTGGGAAATGTCAACATTATGCACACAATTTAGTTTTTCATACAGTAAATGTATGAATATTTTTGCTTTTTTATAAAACTTTCATATTCAATGACATCCTGTTTGTTTACAGCAGAAGATAAAAACCTTTTGTGCAGCAGTAGATGGAAAACTTCCTTCTAGTTTCAATATGGGACATTGTATGTAAATTTACTCCATCTAATGAGCATTGTCACGTCTGTTCTTAGCTGTGCCTCCTGCCTGTTGTGCATTGGTTCCAGTTATTGGCATCCAGGATGCATAAAAAATCCTATTTGCATTTCAGTCGACACTGAGATGATCAGGGAACCGTACTAGAAATAAAAATAATGAATATTTTTTATAATTATGGAATGTTTCTGTTCCTTCTTGACTGGCACAATAAATTAAATGGTTGTTTATTGGGAACCTGAAAGATGCAGAATGCGGGGGGTAAAATAAGGGCATGAATTCTTGAGTTTGAAGATGCAGGGACAGAGTGAAGGTTGAGCAAAGCTTAATGATAAGCTAGTCATGGACAATGATTTCAGAGCCACATAAAGGCTCTTAACTGTGACACAATTTTATCCAGTTTGACGTTAAGCACCAGTAACGGCTCTGTGACGTGTATAAACTATTTTTATTTTCAGTAATTGAGTTTCTGTTCACTGGTCAATAAAATGTAATTCAAACTGTTGAAATAAATGACAAATAGGTTTGTCATTTTCCCACAAACTGGGTTGAAAGGAATTAAAGGCTGAAAATCGTCACCACATGGTTGAACTAAACTGAATTGCTTTCCTAGAGAAATCCAGGTGACAAACGGATTTCTAATTGTTAGACATGTTTTGCTTGTTTCTGTTCATCTGACAATGAAAACAGAAAATATTGTTCTACCAAAAACTGAGTTGAGAAAAGGGCAACATCATAGCTTTGTGAAGGGACGAATGATTTTATTGTTGACTGATACAAACATATTGATCAGTTATTGCTAGAAAGGCCTGTTGGTGTACACAAGTGAAAGCAATATCTGAGTTGAAGAAATATATTTTTCTTAGACAAACGATGAAACTTTTTGACTTTTTTTAAGTAGTTTTGTTTCCCATAGTCTATTTGTTCTGAATAAACTCTTCCAATCTTAGAGTAGTTACGATTACCAAAATTAGTTCTATTGTAACAATAGAACTAATTTTGGTAATCGTGCTTTTGTGTGAAATGTTTATACCCTGTGAAGATGGCATCTGAATCTGATTGAAAAGTGTTAGCAGCAGCGTGAGGAAGAAAAGCTATATGAAAGTTTCCGATTAGTGTTTAAAATGCTTCCTTGAACAGGCTAGAATGTGTCCACTGGCCTTATGAAACATTACAGTTTTTGCACAAAATCATTCTTGAAAAATGAGATTTTATTCTGGTCAGTTCAGCCTATTTGGAGCTCCTTTCAGATTGAGATGTTTTAGATCCTCTGTCACTTTAAATCCAAACCAAATTTAAATTATGCATCCTAATAAACTGTCAAATTCCCACTTGTCTACTTTATGTAGCCATTGATCATTTCTTTCAATGAGCTTCCTGATATTTTTTTAACATGGTGCAATAAGCAAAGCAACAAAAAAATAATTTCCATTTGTGAACATTTAAATTCAGTGTCAACTGGTCCAGTAAAAAAAAAAACAACTAGTTAAACTCCTTATTAATTCAGAATATTGATGGAAACAAGTTTTAGCTTCCAAGAAGTTAAGAGACCTACCGTGATTTAAAATGATCACCAACATTTCTTCATACAGATAAAACAGTTTCAAATTCAAGTCAAACTTGTCTGTAATATGTACTCATGTTAAAATGCTATGTGCTGCCATGCATGTGCACAAACACCACATGAAACCTCAGCTCTTCTGACTCCCTCTTCCCCTTTTCAGTCAGCTTGACAGCATTTGGATAAATCACTCATCGCAGCACAAAACAAGCGATTTAGCCGTTCTACCAATTATTTTAATGAGAGCATAAGCTCACCCAATTCATCTGAGCCATGTTCAGAGGATGATGCTGATGCTTATAGAGTTTTGTTGGCTCTTTTGTTTCGCCTCAGAAAACTGGTTATGAAACAAAAAGCTGTTTTGTTTACATGTCATATTTGGAATGAAAAGTGCTGCTGCAAAAAACTTCTAGATGTAAACAGAAGCTGCAGCAGAGAATGTTGCTCATGATAGGCAACTTTTACTAAATAACTCAGAATATAAATGTCACAGCAGGGATATAAATGTTGGAGTCCACAGAGTTCTAGCATTTTCTCAAACTGAAACTGAGTCTTTGAGTTTTGATACCTGAAGAAATAAAATCTCAATTTAGAGTCTTGAATGCATAATTTAGTTTTGTAGAGGTGTTGTCTTACTCTAGACACCACTTAACATCTTCAGTTTGGATAAACAGCCCTTGAAATTGAACTGCCAGGCTAACAGTCAATTCAAAAAAATCTTTAAGCATATTCTGTTACAGTTTGAAAAAAAAAATAAAAAGATAAACCCAACCTGTCATGTACAACCATATTGAGAGAATAATTATCTGAGGAGTTGTTCACGTTTAGATTCCTCTGAGTACAAAGTTCATAAAATGTCCGACACAAAACTTTCCAGAATGAATGGAAACTAAATTAACATACACTGAATAAAAAAACATGAACTTGTTTTTTCATGATATTTGTAATCAAACTGTATTCTGGCTTGAAGTATTGCATTCACTAAGAAAAGCCCTTTCTCTATTCTTGTTCCTGGACTTTCTTTAACTCAGGATATCAAAATGCACCTTTTTTATTATTATTATTTTTTTTTTTACCTTGGAGTCCAGACCTCACATAACCACAAAATCAGAAACACACACACACACACCCCCACACACCTTGATCCACTACCCCGGAGTCTCTCTGAGAGAATTGAAGATTAAACCAGCGCAGAGGCAGGAGAGCGGGAAGGCTGACTGTAAAACTGAGAAATATTAAAATCCTTGAATGCCTCCTTCTTCCTGTTCCTCACAGAAAAAGAAACAAATTTAGGAGGGAGAGAAGCAGATGGCCTGAGAAGAAAGTATACATTTAGACAGAAACATTGAGAAAATGAAGGGAAATGGGCGACTCTGGAATGATGAGGCAATAAAGGCAGAAACTCGAGATTAAACAGCAAACACACATCGGGAAAAAACAGAGGAATATTCAAAGAGGAAGATCATTCAACAAAGAGGAAGGAATGAAGTCTGAAGATTGAGCTCTCTCCTGCTGTTAATAATGGAGGCCTGTGAGATAATTAAGAAGGCAATCTGTGGGACAGCTCATCATTAAACTCAAGATATTTTAGCGAGTATTAAGTAATCTCTGACCTTTTCTGAGCCTGAACTGATAAGAAATGTAAGTGAACAAATCTTCCAGTATTTCTCATATCCAGATTTTCTTTTTTCTTCTCCGTACTTCTGGAATCATTCATAACCCCACGGGTTTCCTTCCTCTACTTTATTTATCATCAGCTGTTCTTTTCTTATCCTCATCTCTTCTCACATTCAGTTTAATATTCTCTTTTCTTCCCATTATGTGTCCTTTCTGTTCATTGTTTCCATGTTTGTCTGCAGCCCAGTTTTAACCTCGCCCCTCACCTTCTCTGGAGCTGCTCTAATCCACAAGGATTTTCATAATGACAGCGAGCAGACTCCAAAGGCCTTGTGGGCTTCATGCTGAATTAGCCTGTTAACCACACACACACACACACCCACGCACACACACACCCACACGCGCATATTTGAATAAATGAACACACACACTGAGACGCCAGCTAACGAGGGAAATCCATCAGCGACTAACAAGGAGCAACGTACTGACAAGACCTTGTGGCTAAATGATGTCTGCTAATCGGGAATGAAAGCTACAGACACACGAATGGCTCTGGTGGAGTTATGAATTCTTTTGATTTGAGTCTGTCATAAGGAGTCATGAGGGGCATCACTTAGGATGATTGGGAGTGACAAACTCGAAAAGAGAGACTGAACTGATCACCATGAGGTTGTGTGAGATTGAAATGAACCTGAAGTATGATCCCATAAAAAAACCTAAATATTTTCTCAGACCTTGGGGAGATTTTTAAATGCATCTAAATTAATAATCGAATTAAAAAGCATCTATGTTTTCATTCATTTAGCTTTTCCATTCTTATTTTTAACATGTAAATCAAAACTGTCTAGTGCTAGTGGAAGAAATGATGTGTGGTAAAAACAAAAGAAAAATCCTATAGTCCCAATCCATTTTTGTTAACATTTCACGGATAAGGAAGTTGTGCTCAGTGTCTTCTTCAGATGTTTTTGTTCAGTGGTTCTTGATCCAGCACCTCCACAGGCAAGGAGGGGAACACATTGCTCGGAGGGTTTGGCTCTGAAAGAGGACCCCAGCAGCTGAAAAAATAACAATGTTGCAATTTTGGTTCCCAGTTGAAACCAAGTCTACTGGATTATCAGCTAAAAACTCCCTCAGTCTTTTTAATTCTCAACCAGAGACACCTGGACGGCTCCCTCTACATTCAGTTTCTGTCTCCCGATGGATTAGGGGTTTAGCGTCATAGTGCAGGAAAAAATGAGCCAAAAAGCTTTTGATTTGCTATTCTGTCTGTATTTTCATCCCTACTTATGGTCATTAGCTGTCAATCATAGCCAAAAGAAGAAGAATCTGGATACAAGTGGTGAAATGTGTTACTGTGAAGAGCCCCTTGATCCAAGAGGAGCTTCAATGAATTAGAGTTGCTGCTCATTTGCATTATAGAGTCAGTTGAGTTGGTTCAGGCATCTGATCTGCACAAAGCTCCTCTCTACTGACTGTAGGCCCGACCAGACCCCAACATGTTGAAGGAACGATATGTGGCAACAAAATGGGAGGTATGCAACTTGAGAATTATTTTATTTTTTAAGTTGTTTTCACCAACCTCCAAAAGGCCTCTGTGTAATTCCATTCATCACAAAACGTTTCTTACTAAATTTAATTTTAAAATCTCAGATATAAGAACTGGAATTTAAAATGCTGGTGCAGCTGAAGCTTAGCAGTGAACAGCTCAGCTGTCACCAGATCCACGATGTAGCACGTCAACACTTACATGGTGGAGAAAACCTGAATCTAAAAGAGGACAAACTGCACACATTATGCAACGCGGAGATGCTGAGGAGCAACAATCAGAACCTGTTGAAAGCCCAAAGCTGCAAAAACAAAAAAAGAAAGAAAATCACAGTGGCACAGCAGCAAATTCAAGCATTTTATGGCAGGCCAGACAAAAAGAAAAGCCAGTTTGACGGCCATCATGAGCCAAATATGCAAATGAGCAGACAAACTTACATACCAGAAGTGGTGGTATGTGGTAGTTATCTGGAGTAGCAGCAATTTAGAGGTATAGGTAAAGGCAATTTTATTTATATAGCACATTTTCAGCAACAAGGCAATACAACGTGCTAAACAGGATTTAAAAGGAAATACAAACAAAATAAACCAAAGGAAAGAGCAAAAGAAGAAAAAGCTAAAAATGTTGATCCAAAGTAAATAAGATACAGATACTGTAGTATTTCTGGTGATGCAGATTAGCAGCAAACCAAGTGTAGCTGAGGGAGTGACTTTTATTTAGTAAAGAGTCAAACTGCTGCTTCTTCTGATCAAGGAACAGAAGAAGCAGCAGGAGGAGAAGACCTGCAACAGCACAATCTGTAAAAGTCACAAGGCCAGGTGAAGAGGTGTGTACTGTCAGAACACAAGCATAAGATGATGCTAAAGTTTCAATTCAACTCTCCCATGATATTAAAATCATGGGAGATTCTAATATGGAGATCATGGAGCGCTCATGGAGATCTGTGGATATTTTTGTGTGTGCAAAATTTTTAAAATCTAAAAATATTTACAAGCTAAGAGTTGGATAGCCATGGTTAGTCATGGAGAAAATATAACTGAAATGAAATTCTTTTTACATGTCTGCTGTAATGTGAAATGTTGGCATTTTTAAAATGAACATTAATATCCCAATTCCTCGTCTTCGTAATCGTCACCAACGTCTCCTCCCCTACACGAGACAGAAGTCTGTGCTGCACGTTCATTTGTGTCGATGTATCATATTTGTGTGAAGGAGTTGGTGTGTGCTCTGTGTGTGTGTGTTGGAAACCACTATCTCCTCACTGCAGCTGGATGGAGCCCAGATTGGAGCAGAACTATAAATAGTCTCTCTGAGACACACATGGAAGCAAACACACACCATAAATAGACGTTGATGTTGAGCTTGAACTCAGTTCGCTCTGCCAAACCTGATTAAACTAGAAATAAATCACTCCAACACACACACATGAAGGGGTGAACACATACACATTTTGTGTGTTTAGGTGTTGTTGGCCTTTCCTGTGGCTTTTGGATGTTTGGAGGTGGAAACAATTTGACCAGTGGCATTTGATCTCGACACCTCAAGGCAAACATCTGATTCCAAGTTAAGTAAATGTCAACACTCCTGTAAGACCTGTTCAATCATTTGACCTGTCTTTCTAACATAAAGTTTAGTTTCACATTATGACGTTTAACAGTTTTACTTTTGTAAAGGGAAAAATGCCCAATTTTTATGGATATTGGATCCAATTATTTCTATAATGAAGTCCATGCTAAGTTGTATAGCTACATCTGCCCTTTTCTTGAAACTTAACCATTATGTAACTGCTGATAAATAATAGAGCTTGATTTAATCTCTTCCTGGCACGGGCATGAAAAAATATATTTCCAGATTTTATTCTTCCTTTCATTCTCTAAAGGATAAAACTGTCCACCTTCTATTGATTATCCACATTTTTTCACAATAGTCACGTCTGTAACAAAGATTTTCCGACCTCCCTGTCTCTAATTGCCTCATCCAGGTAATGCAGCCAGTCACACCTGTTTCTGTTCCTGTCAGTGAAACCAGCCTGAAACCCATCAGACATGATTGTTCCCAAATCATCTCAAATGTCGCTTCTGATGCAGAGAAGCAGTGACTCTAATGTGAGCTCATCATTTTATCTCCAACAGTGAGTCCAGCCAATATTAAAACATTTTCTAAAAACACCAGACACATATTCAAATTGTTAGGTATTAATGTAAATGCTGCAAATATGCAGCAAAGTGGGGCAAACTTCTTACCCCCAAATTCATGGAATTTCACTTTCAGGAATGGATTTTAGCATTTAATATGACGGTTGCACAATTTCCCACATGTCATGAGGAGGTTTGTCTTCTAACAAGTTGTACAGTTTGGGATTTTGTGTTGTTTATGAAGTAAACAAACTTCAATTTAGAAATTCAACATTTTAGCTGGGAAAAATAATCATTTTGAAAATAGAAAATCTGTGGGGAAACTTCATTTGAAATTGAGCAAAACACTAAATTTTTAACTGCTCCATGGTGATGGAGAGAAAACATACGAGGGTCTTTAAACAGGAGTTCTGGCATTAATGAGGAGGAAATAATGAGTTCCAGTTTCAATGTCTGAATTTCATTAAACCGAGTAAATCGGTGCTGCCCTGGTGTTTAATAAAAATGTTGTGGAATATATGCAGAAAGTTCACATTAATCTGATGAACATAATGACACTCAATCCATTAAGCAAACAGCAGGGCTGAACTGGGATGACTCTGTTGTGGTTTGGTTTGTCTGTTAACTTAAGTCAACACTTTGTTTACTGGTGGGACTGTTTTAACCTCATTAGCCTGAGCCTGGCCGATTAACATTTTGCTCCTGGGTACAGAGAAACAACAATTACCGATCATTATCAGCATTTATTTAAATAACGAAGCAGTAAGTGCTTTGTGTTAGCAAACAAAAGGTCAGAAATTAGCAGAGAGAAAAGCTGTGTGTCTGTGTGTTTGGCCTGTGTACAAAACACTGTAGGAATCGGCATAATTACATAGAAGACTATTTATATATTAGATACATTTTTTTTTTTTGCTGTTTAGTTTTAATAAAAATTGTATTGTTATGGTTGTAAACTATAATAAACGGTTTAATTTAATGAGATGGGGTTTTTCATTATAACTGCTTGATTCAATGAGTGAATCATCAGTGACTTTAGCGAGCAGTAACACTCTGTGTGTCCTTACAGGTATTATCATGTAACTGAACATGAATGAAGGTAATTAAAAAATGAACAAGATGTCATAGAAAACATCTCTTTTATATAAAAGTCTACATTTGTACTTAGAACAAAATATCTTTCTCTCTAACAAAAGTTTGACTGTATACCAAAACAAAGCTCTTGCACGGGACTGATGAGGAATAGATTGCCCTTAAAACCCACCCAGATACCCCGGACTTCTCCAGCAACCCCAGAAAATATGTCATCATTGTAGATTGTGATCCACAAAGCAGAACATAGACGGGATACGCCCCTCCTCAGCACTGATGAAGCATTGCTGGTATTTATACAGTTCACTGATTGCTCCCCATTTGACCTATTAAGCAGAAGTTGGCAGAAGTGCCTGTAAAACATATACAAGTTCTATTTTTATTTTTGCAAAACAGAGTTGATAGAATTATAAGCAGAAAACATTACAGAGATCCAACAAATCCATTGCTGTTCAACTGTAAATGAATGAAATTTCATGACTTGGTATACTATTATATTCTGCAAATTATGCAAAAAATACATAGCAGTAAATTACCAGCACATTCGCAAAAAAATATTTATTAAAAGAGAGAGCATTTATAATTAGAGATCAGAGATTAAAAAGAAATCAGAACTAAACCAACTGAACGTTTTTCTGTTTATGGAAAAAATATGTCTAAAGAAACCAAAAAGAGAGAAATTTTTACTTTTAAGAAAATAAATAAATATAACTATCAAGGTATTGACTCAGTGGAAAGCTATATATATCTTCTTTGTGTTTAAAGATGTATCTATATGAATGGTTGATGCTTAGCTGTTTGTTATAGCTAATTGGCTTTTGAGGGAAGGACTAGACTATATGAGATTTTTTTTCTTCAAACTCCTTTTCATAACTTTTGTTTGTCAACATGTGACTTGTTCATTTTAAAGTGTATATGAATGAAATAAACAAATGCACTGGTGGAGGCTTGACTGACTGCAATAAAGGATGAAAAACATTTTTTTTCAACTCCCAGAAAATCTTTTTAAAAAAAAACTTCTAGGCAACAAACTGGAACATTAAAAAATAATAGGAAAAATTGAATCTCCACGTATGTCAACAATTGCCATGAAAGAAGTGTACCCAAAGCTCAGCTCAGCTAATTAATAACAAAAATAAAGGAGCCAGTGATGTGGCAGGATTTCACTGACAGATCTCTGTTTGTGTTGGAGTGTGCACTGCTGATTGGACCTCAGCGCTCACTTGCTGCGCCGCTCCTGTTGTGCTGAATCACAGTGTTTCTGTGTGATAAGGGAACAACAAGCTGAATGCTAACAGGATGATTGAAGATGGTGGTAATTAGTGTCTCACATTCACTTTGGAACGAGATCTTTTAGCATGTGGCATACAATTGTCTGCGCCCGTTGTTAGTGGGTAACATGTGTGTGTTAAAGCATACATAAGTGTGCTTCAGCTTTGCATTCATTTCCCCGACTGCATGTGCTTGTGAAGAAAATACTGAGCCGTGCTCCCTTTTGAATTCTACAGATGTTATCTTGGTGTGCATGTGAGAGGATGAAATGTGCATTGTAAAGACAAGTGGCAGCAAATTTATCTTTGTCACCGTTGTGCATGTTTCAGATTGTTTGCTGATTTTAGTTATTTATCTCTGTCTCCTTTTCTGTCTCTCTTGTACTGTCTGTCAGGCAGGCTAATCTCTTTTCACATTAAGACACAGCATGTTAAAGCATGGAGCTGTGCTGTGTGCCAAGATTTGAATTAAGTTGTGAATTTGGTAATGAGCAGAAATGCTTCCTGCTGTAAGCAGTCATATGTTTTCCTTTGAGAGGTAGGAAACAAGCAACTCTAGGAAGGTAGCATCACACAAATTCAATTTTAAATACTTGACAGTGTAGAACAGGTATAAGCTATGCTTTCTCTTTTTTATGAATCTGATCTTTGGTTTCAGGAAATGTGCAGAAGCTCATTTCTTTTTAACTAAAAAAACTCACATTTTGCTGCCAACTGTGCCTATAATTTATATAGGTGTTTTCTTCCCATGCTAGATCTATAGGTATCACTTTGGGGGTTGTAGTTGTACACAGTTACAGAATAAAATCTTATTTCAATGTTATTTTTGCTCATTTCAGTCCAATACTTTATTGTTTTTTTTTTCTTTGTTTTTTTTTTTTTAAGAAACTTGAGTCATATCTCCAAAACTCAGAGAAAACAATGGTGTCTGCACACAAGAGTCAACTCAGCAAACGACCAAATTATTATTTTTTAAACTTTATATTTTATTTTGGCAGTTTTACAGATACAAATACTCCAAACTAACTTTTTAATGCATTATAGGAGAAGGAATTCAGCGGTCCTCCAGTATTTGAGGGGGTTCAGACTCCAGCAGTACTTAGAACTTCTTATTTTGATATTCCAAACACACAGTACACCTTATTATTAACACTACCGCACTATCACAATGTTATTACATTAAATTTGATTCACATTTGGTTACTTTTTGAATAAATAGGTCCTGTCATGATTTTATATGTCACTCTGGCTCTCTGAGAACATTTATCAGTTACTATGATGCTACTATGTAACATCATAGCTCCATCCGCCAAACCAGCTGGATGGAGCGCTTACAATGTTCATTAGACAGAAATCTATTATAGGGCAAATTGCATGTTATGTACTAAACTCAACAGGACATAAAGTTGCTTTGTTGTAAAAATGGAAAAGCCTCATTATAAAACAGCAGTGGTTTTGGTTGGAACAGAGGAAACACTTAATACCAACACTGAGAAACTAATCTGGAATAAGCAAATCACAAAAATCAGTTTTGCATTAATTCTTCTCCCCGGAGGTTTTATAATTTTTACCCAGGAGTTATTAAATTATTATTCTGGAAAACCCCAGAATAAAAATTACTTTTAAAAAAAATAATAATTTGTAGAAGGTTGGAAATACCTCAGCTAACAAGAAACAGCCCAAGTCTTTTTCCACATTCAGTGAGGATTTACCTTTTATAATCTTTTCCTTTCTGGATGTAATTGTTCATGTTTTCATTTTGAACTGTCCAGGTCTAGTTCAAGCAATCAGGCAATAATTGCTCCTCTCTATCAGAAGATGTTGGTAGAAGTTGATCAATTAATGAACTTCAAATTAATTAATTTAAACACTCTTTATGATGTTTTTCATAATTAGATTGAAATTTGACTGCAGGGTCTGTTGGCCACTGGTTTGATCAATTCTGATCATTTTTAGAGTGTCAGTCTGGTTTGGCTGTTTATAACTTAGCTACCACTCAAATTGGTGATTATGAGGGATTGTTTATATGTTCTGTTTAAAATATGTGGAGGAAAATGCACAATTTGCTTTGTTTTTTTGTATATGATGCAGGTAAATAGGTCTCTCCTTTAATGAAGTCATGCATTCAACCAGTTCTTCTGTGTGATCAACTTGCCAGCTGACAGTTTTGTTGTTGATAAAATATTTTCTGCTAAGGTCCAGAAAATATTTCCCAGGGTCTGACTGCTGACATTTGGATCAGATTTGCTGTCTTATTTGTTTCCATTTTCATTTTTCTGATAGATTTGAAAAAAGCGTTCTTATTTAGCACACTAATATTTAAACTTCTTTTCAAATTTATTACACAAGAAGTGAAATATTTCAAACCTTAATTTCTGGAAATATCAATTATTCTGGTTTACAATGAAAACCCAAACTTGTATGTATCATAAAATTTTAATATTAACAAAAGATATGTAAAGAGGAATATCAGGCTTCTGAAAAAATGCATGCACTTGATATTTGCACATGTTCTTTTGCATAAATTACTGCATCGATGCGGCGTAGCATGGAGGAAATCAGTCTGTTGTGCTAAAGTGTTCAGGAAGCCCTGGTTTCTGTGAGAGCTGCCTACAATATCAGATTAAGGTGAAATAATCCCTAGATCTTGACTTTGGACGTATTTTCATTGCTCTTAGTTTGGTGACTTGGCGGTTTTCTCCTGCCCTTTGCTCCTCGGGTCCGTCATAACTGCAGAGATCAGCTGAAGCAACAGCTGTATAAAAAGTGGCTCCTGAAGCTCCAGACACTGAAGACGTGTGTTGGGCTCAGAAGTGGAGCTGGCTCCTGTGAGAGCAGTGGTAGTGATGTTTTTAGCTCTGAACGTTGGCCTCTTGTGAGCGCACTCTGCCCATATCAGAGGATGGAGTTTGGTTATGTGTTTACTCTGAAAATCTCATCTCCTCTGAATCAATACTCCATTTACCAAAAGCTCACAAGACTCAAGCTGAGTAAGGAGTGCCGCCTCTTCCACGCCTGATTCTGTGCACTTTTGTTTCATGTTCTTTGTTTTTTTTTCTTCTTTTGTGTCTTGTCTTCTCATTGTGAGCCTTTTTTCTGAAACTCAATTGTTTAGATTTCTGACATTGTTATTGCACCGCTTTCCTTTTTCAATTGTATATTTTCCTCACTGTGTTTGTTCTCTTCATCTGTTCTTTGGCCTGCATCCTAATTTATCTCTGCTCTTTAATCTCGATTCATTACTTCCTGTGTTTGAGTTTTTTCATCTGTCCTTCCCTCCTCCACCTTGCATTCCTCTTCTCATCTGTCACTTTTCTCTTCTCCCCTTCTTATCTTTCATTTTTCATCAGGTTTACAACTCTCTGATCACATCTTTTTCTTTGTTTTAGCCTCTTGTCATCCTGTTCACATTTCCTTCGCACTCCTTCATAATCCCTCCATCCACTCCTCATGTTTTTCTCTCTAAAAACCAATTTCCCCACAGGTCGGGTGGGGTCTTAGTGCACACGTGTGTTTGTGCGAGTAAAGAGCCAGCTGTATTAAACACTTAGCCTTTTTCCCTCTCTTGAGCCGAGACAATTTACCCGTCGCTCAAGGCGAGAGAAGTGAAATGGCTAAATGACATTGTGCCATTAATTTAATTAGCTTGTAATTGACATTTTAAATGCTTCAGATTTAAATTAGCTGGTCCCGGCATCGCAATGGAAGTCACAGCAACTGTGGAATTGATTAAACCTCTGCACAGCAGCAGCAGCGAGAACAAGACCTGACAGGGGAAAAAAGAGAGCACATACTGTACTGTGACAGAGATATAGAGACGTGAGCGCAGTGGTGAAGGAGAGTCAGGGAAAAAAAACAAGTGCAGTTATTGAAACAGAATGTGAGTTAGAAGAACAGTTGAGATTTCAGAGATGCAAGAAGGAGGTGAAATAAAGAGGTGAGAATTAGAGATGGAGAGGAAATGTTGTCTTTCCTTTACCAGACGGTGACGAGTTCAGAGGTCATTTGGCTTCAGGTAGTGCATCTAAATACACAACCAGCCCAGTGGCCAACCGGTTCATATTACTGTAGGACTACATCTGAAAAATACCAGTAATCAAATGTTTGATTTTGTTTTAGATTCTGATCTATTAGGTTATACTGTGCTGTGTATTCAAAATGTTTAAGGTCCAACCTAAAACATATTGCTGTCATTATGAAAATATATCATATTAAGAACAGGAAGTGTTTGCTTCAGAGAAGTTCTCCTTAGTCAAGGTTTTAAATTAAAGTTCCAGATTTATTTTGTATTAATACCCAAATTAAATTTTATTTAATATAAAGTGATAAAATATTATACATATAAAACTGCAAGAACATATCTGTGGAAGGAGCACATGAACATCCCAAGGGCATGTTTGATTTGAAACTGGCTGTGTTTACTTTTCCTTACATGTACAATGTGCATGTAGGTCTGACTGAAATTGCTGATCTGAAAATATTGGTGCAGGAGCTCCGTTATTGAATGACACACGGCTGAACAAGGTTTTGAGCGCTCTGCAAAAAAAGCTGAGCTGCAGCAAACTTTGGCCTCAGGTAATTTGAATGCTACAGTTACTGCAACCGTCAGTGCAACTCAGTAATGTCATTCACCGTTAAGAGGATCTTTCTGCTGAGCGTGCAGGAAGGAACATTCCCAAACAACTCCAAGATGCTGGACAAGGTCTCGTCCTAATTTAACCAGTAGCTTTGTGCTACCATCTAAGTTGAGGTTTAACCTTTCAAAATGCAACCCAGCACAAATTATTTAGTTATAAGTAGAATTTTGTGGGTCATTTTGTTATTTCTTTATTTTTAGAGAGGAGTTACATCCACAACTTGGCAGAGGTTGTGGATGTCAGAGTTTGAAGTTGTTTGCTACCTGTGCAGCTAACCGGACCACATGACTGATACATGATTGTTCATTGTGCAAAGCGACAAATGGTGTCAGTTCTCAACTGATTTTCAAAAGGGTTTTAAAAACTATTCAATCATAGTTCAGAAAAAGTGATTGATCAACAGTGCAAAATGGAAAGCAGATACAACTAAACTCCTGTGAGCCTCCATGAGACAACGAGCAGGCAGGAGGGAGAGACGCATTGGGAGTCAGAGTGTGTATCAGCAATGCATATTTAACTGTGTGTAGAGGAGTGTAGTGTGCCAGAATGACTGTCGATGTCAGCACTTTCATCTATTTTTTAAGAGAGCTCTTCAGATACCGAGACACACACACACACACACACACACACAGGCAGGTGTATCTGCGTGGCGCCTGTTCTCTCTCCTGCACTCTTTTAATATTCTTTCAGCTGCACTTTTTCAAAGGAAGGTCCATCACAAAGACAATCTGTTTGATCTGCTCACTGCCATCACCATGTTGCGGACAGATTAGAGAAAAAAATATTCTTAGGCCTTTCCAGGCCTTCAGAGGCACTTACAACTGAAATGTTGGTCTGTGAATAGTTGGAAAAATTATAATCTGCTTTTTCTATAACAGTAAAATAGTTTTATGAACACATTCTCAAAAAAAACCCATTAAATTCCAACATTAACACTGAAGTTGGACGACATTTTAAATATTGAAAATAAATGTCTGCAGAGGGTTATGTTTAAACCCTCTGTGTGATTAACGTCACACTGATGTGAAGCCAAAACATCAATCAAAAAATGCATCATGAAGAGGAAAAATTAACATCTGTAAGTCACAGGACCAGCCAAACTGGAAAAAAGTGTAACTTATAATCTGGAAATATGGTTTTACTGGTTTTGTTTTTTCCAACCAGACTCACAATAAAGTCTATAGAGTCTCAGTTTTAACTGTTGGGTTTTTGCATTTGGGCTGCCTGCAGCAACATCTGAATCTCTCTCTCTCTCTCTCAGTGAAATGAGGGATTTCAGATAATTTGTAAATTGTTTTATGATCTTTCTCAGTTTGATGAGCAGAAACGATTGCTTCTTTAAGATGTCTTTCACTGTGTTTAAGCACAACTGTGCGCTCCAGAGCAGCAAACTGCCACGACTGCAGTTTTTTATGGGTGGTCAATCTGATGATGATCACTTACTGACATGAGTTTAATCAGCAGCAAAGAATTGGTACTTTTCGTATTTAAATCTTAAAAAATGAAAGCTATAATGAATTATAAAGACATTTGAGTTGTGTTCATGCAAATGCATTATGTAAATGGATCTAGTTTTGTGCAGAAAGTCCTTTAACAGACTTTTCTTGTTGTGGATGTCTAAGTTCCAACATGGCGGCACGCCGAGCCAAGCCAATTAAACGTGTCGTTCCTAATACTCACAGATTGAGCTGCAAATTGGTTGTAAATGGTTTTTGCATCTGTCTGCTGTCATCACCTACTGTTTAATGTATGGGACCAAACTGCAGCTACAGCTGTGGAGTGCATTGATTGTGCCAAAGTCTAAATAGGCAAATCGAAGTGCAGCAGCTGATGAGCAAATCACCAACGTGAGACGAGATGAAGAGATAAACAGGCTGAGCATGATTTACACCAGCAGCAGCAGAAACAACAAGTTTGTCCAGAATAGACTGGACATTATCCAGAAGGTTTGCAGCCATGTGCTCGGCTGTGGGATCAGAACTGATTTAACATCAGAATGTCTGACCAACTGCCAATGACTTGTGGTGTTTTGTCACTTTCATTATATTGTTTGAACCTCTTTCAAGTCTACTCTAAATCATTGCAAGAGACCACAGAGAGACAGTTTATCTACACAGAGCAGTGCTTGTTTTATTTTTTGCTGCAAAGCTGGCTCTTTATCTCCAGTTCAACAGCTATCCTTTGAGAGAGGGTTTGTACGTTTGCAGGAACCTGCTGCGGTTCTGATGTATCCATAACGGAGCCATAAGGATGTGAAAAATGTGCACCACTCTGTCCTCAACAACACGACCGTCTACCTTCTGTTCTGGGAAAGAAAAAAAAAGTTTCTCTTTACTGCAGTGTAGGAACTCTGATTTAAATAAACATGTCCAGGGTAATAATCAGAGAATATATGTAGCCTGAAACAGAAGTCTGTGCTTTACTATGACAGGTCTTGGATTTAAGAACAACTCTAACCAGATATAAGAGAAAATGTGAGACGGCAGTGATGCTGCATGAAGCCGAGGTTGGCAGGGATGTTGTCCCTCCAAATTTTGTTCAATGTTGAGAAAAATAATATTTTTTTTTTCTGTGAAAGTGATATGTTTAAGTGTTTGAAATACAGCTTTAAGTTTAGTATCTTTGTAGGTGGAACTGGGCTTTTTATTTTATATATACCTGATTGTCAGAATAATTCTTGGAATATTACAGAATAATATTCTGTTGCGTATTTCCCAGGCACATGGTGCCATTTTATGGCATGGTCAATGAGACCATGCTATAACCATCACCACTACCTTCAGTGGTGATGAAAAAACTGTATCAAAAGCAATACATGGTTTTGATGATTTTACATCCAACATTCTTAAATTGGCCTCTGTCTCTTTAAGAACCTCCTGCTCTTCCTCACACTCCCCTTTCAGCACTTCATCACAACAATGCTTCTCCATGCTGTCTTTTGATGCTGTTTGTCATATGATAAGTCCAGCAGATGCAGTTCCATCAATTGCTGCTGCCGCTAGTCTGGAGGAACGCTAGTCTGTGTGCTCTGTGGAGCAGACGCTCAGCTTGGAGACGGCAGCTCCAAGGTGGAGTTTTGTGTAAACAGGCGATGCATTGCCACAGCAGACGTTTGGGCTACCCTGAATGGTTGCCATGGGAGATTAAAGGATTTCTCAAACATGTATGAAAGATTCAAAGCTGCTCTGCAGGTATGTTTTTAATGAGGGAATGTTGATTTTGCATAGTACCCCCTCCTTTACCCATCCAGTCAGAAAGAATCAGGCACTTAAAGTGCCCTGGTTTAGTTTCTCTGTAGATAAACCCATGCTGTGCTCAGATTGCAGCCTGAGAAAAGAAAAAAAAAATCACTTTCCTTAGCGATCAGACCTGGATGTAGCTTCACAGTTTGCCCTTTTATCCCAAACTTTGAGCCATTACTTTTGTGTGTGTCGCACGATGACAGGTCAGGACTGGGTTGTTCAAAGCTTACTGACACAGAGTGCAGCACACCCTTCAGCTCGGTGCTTTGTTTTAGAATAAAGTACATTTAATCCTGAGCAGAACTGTCTGTGCCGTGATCTCAGTGCATCAGAATCACCCATGCACAAAAAAATCAATGTCTGTATTTGTGAACTGATCACTGTGAGCTGCTCACATCGAGTTTTGGACACAAACAAGTTCTCATTTGAATCCAAAATTACAAAATGCAACATAAAATCAGTACAAACAGTTATAATCTAGTTTCAGACTACTGTTGATGTTCTTTCCCTACACAATAAAACATTAGTGAGACATTTCATTTAGACATATTTTCTGATTCAACCAAATCAAAAAGTAGAGCTTTTCTCCTGCACCCCTGTAGTTTGTTTATTTCTTGTCTGTATTACCTCATCTGAAACACTGGGGTATTTCTGAATGCTCCAAAATGCAAAGTAAGCAATTAATCTATTATGATAAAGTGTTTCAATCAAGACTTTAGAGAAAAGTGAAGTTCTTATTAAAATGAATCTCTAACATTCAGAGGAATTGTGGTTTGTTGAAACCAAAAACTGTAAATGGCTTTAAATCAAGACTCATTTTTTAAATCAACTACTCTTGAGTGTTTTTAAATCGAAGCATGACACGATAAGTTTTGATTTTGAGAACCTACTTAATGTTGTCAGGCGAGTTCAGTAAAAGTGATTTCTTGATTCTCTGGGTCTGCTTGCATAAAATGGAGTTCACTCTCCATAAACACGATAATCAACACTTTAACAAGGATGCAGTTGTTCTTTCACATAAGAGTGGTTTAGACAGCTTTTTATTCCTTAATAAATTAGTCATTTGAAAACTGCTTCATCTACTTGCTTATCTTTGATAACAAAATGAAGTTTATCTGAAAGTTTTAGATGTGAGCAAAAACAACAAATTTGCAAGTAGACAAAAACCTTGTAGTGAACTCTGAAGACGAGCAAAACCAAATTTTTACATGACCAAAATCTTCTGGAGCAATTCCTACCAAAAACATGTTCGGTTCATGCTTCTTTGATTGCTCTTTAGTTTCATAAACACAGTCAGAAAAATTTGACATTTTCTAACAGGCACAGAAATAATTCATAATTTTTAAAGGAATTCTATAAATCTGGATTTTCTTTTTATCTCTTAATTCGATCACAAAATGTAGTTCTCCCCAAATCCAATCTTATAATTTACTCCTTCACACCATCGAAAATGCATCAGTTGTAGCTAAGCTCTAGTGCTGATGACTAGGCTCCTGTTTGTTGTCGTTCACCTTTGCGGTCAGAGCTGGACCTCGCCACATATCTGTCAAGTGTTTGAGGCAAAGCGTGAATGTTGGGATGCAAACTTGCTTGAGCATCTGTTGATTGCAGTGGGTTGGAAAAACAATTGCAGATGTCTTTCTAGATGATAGATCTGTGTAATCAGCGTCTACAAAGAGAGCAGCATTCAGAATAACAATGCCTTAGCTCCACAGCTTGTTATCATATAGATAGGACAAACACATGCCACCTTCATTGCTGTAAATTTGTCTGACAGAATGCAATCAGCGCCCCACATCTGTCTGAGGACAACAACCTCTTCAGCAGGTCTGGGTTAAGGACCGGCAATAACATGAAGCTGCAATCCAAACATGAACGTTACAAAAGGATGAAAATTGTTTTATAAAGTCACAGAGTACCAACTGTCTTATTAAGCTTAAAGTTCTTCAGATTTTCTAAGAGGTCCATCTCTGGTACCTATAGGAGATATTTCAGCTTCCTAAAGCTTAGAAATACCGAGACGCAATGCTACTTGGTTTGCTATTGGCTAGTGTTTGGAAAGCAGCCAATTCAGAAGCAGCATTTATTTTTCTTAGCAATAATTGGCTGTTAAGAGTAGTAATTAGGACTACTGTGGATATGGGCCTCTGCTTTAGTGCCGTTACAGTTTCCACTGTGCCTATTAATGCATATTATGGTATGTTTGGTGACTGAACAAGATAGACAGTTATAAGTACTTTTAAAAACTACGTTAAAAAGATAAACCCCAAGTGTCTCACAACCCACATTAGAGTACAAGTAGGTAACAACAGTATTTTAAAAAGTACTAATGTAATATCCACTTACCCTGGTCTACATGTGTCCTAATACTTCTGGTAATGCAGAAGAAGAAATTGTAAGTTTTTCTGTTGTTTTTTTATTCTAATTAAAAAAGTAGGCTATTATGAGTTTGTTTCTGCTGTCATGGCAACCTGACAATAATTTAGGGTAAATTCAGAGGATGAAACTGAAGACTATATCCTCACAAGCCTCAGTGATACTGCCAGCTAGGCAGGCTGCTGATCCGTCAGGGACCCTCACTGGTCTTTTCTCCATCTGTCCAATTTTTCTATTACCAGCAGCTACAGGAGGCCTTAACGGGGAGACCAGGAGGTCACCCTGATGTCGCGTCCTGTCTGCACTACTGAGTGGACCCTAATGTGGATGGGAGAGACTGAATAAGGCAGGAAGAGGAGCTGAGTACAAAACAGTAGGACAGTAAGAGCATTATCTCCCCAAACAAGCCAAAGAAAACAGTTCTGGAAGGATGTTGCTTTCCTAAAGACATCACTGCAGCAGGAAAGGTCAGGGGTCATTCCTTTTTTATCTCCCTCTGTGTGTTTGTTTGTGTGTGTGTTCACCTTTTGCAGAATTGAGTAATCATCTGTGTAGCGACATCTGGGCATATGTGAAGGATTATGCATATATTAGCATATTTGTGTTCGGCATGTGTGCTGTGATTCACGCAGCAGGACGAGGGGTCATGTTTCCACCTGCCGTGATGATGCTGAGGGCATATTTGTGCAGCAGGGTGTGTGCGCACATTAGTATGGGCCGGAAAGCACCTAGCAGGGGACCAGAAGGTGATAAGTCAGGCTTCTACTCTGAATTATAATGATGCTGTCCTCGTCCAGCTCCCTGCTGGACACCTTCCACCCTCCAGCAGCCGTACTGTAAAGCTCAATCCATTTCTGTGACCTTCCAATATTTACACATGTTTTTAGCAACAGGTTTGGTGTACTGTGCTGCTGTTGCTTCTGGAAAATATGAAGCAACCTTTAGATGATGGACAAAGACTGAACACATGACTCCAACTTACTGTTGGAATTTTAGTAAGCAGAAAGTTGAAGTCTATATTGAGCAGCGTTTGTGAAAACATGTCCACACTGCCGACATTCTGATCTGCCTCTAACCTCGCAAATATATATTTTTAGAAAAGGCTACATTTGCAGGGGAAAAAAGGTCTTTGTGCTGAATTATTGTGCTGATGTCAGCTGCTGGACCTCCCATCCTGGCACACTGACCCGAAGCAGACCAGAACCCTCAGTTTGATTCGGTAACGATTTAAATGTTCATCACATCGGCAGCGTTTAATCCCTCAGTGGTTGAGGCTTGATAGTTGTTCAGGAGGCTCCACTTCAAAGATGAACGGTTGTCTGTCTGCTTGGAGCCATTTTTATATGTCTGAGCCACTGATGTAAACAATAAGCTGGGAGGGCGGGGCCAGCAGCAACTCATTTGCATAATAGCAGTACAGCACTAAAACAGCGCATTCCTTAATAAGCTGAAAATAGGCACTGATCAAGTGAAATCTCAAAATTTGAGAATGATTTTATGTGTTAAATGTAGTAAACATGTTTTAGAGCAGTGGATCTTTAAAAACATGGAAGTAGAATAAATGGTGTGTTTTTATCATGACTGTATGTTATATCATAAACACAGCTCCAGGACACATTTCTTTAAAGAATACCAGCAAATAAAAATTGTTTGACTATGCACCTTTTTACAGGGTTTTAGAGAAAGCAGGGTTGGAGAGCAGGCTTATAAATCCTCTACAATTTGTACTGAATAAATCAGTGAAGCCCATTTACATCTCAGAATGATTCAACACAAATCATAGACACACATGGTTTCAGTCTGTCTTTTATTGTTAGTTTCCTCCCTGATGACGTGCTTTGGTAGAATGGAAAACTCAATTTTCAAGATAAAATCTGTGTGGTTTAATCTTCTCCAAGTTTCACTACCCTAACTCCACAGAATAGTGATATAAATTACAAACTCACACATTGATTTTAACGTTAAAGTATCTTCTAATGTTACTATAGACTCTACAGAGAATCAGCATCTGGATCTGATGATTCAGACTCTGGCCTGAACTTTTATCAACATTTATCTCATCTTTTCTTCTTTTCAAATCTTGCCCTTTTTACCTAACTCCTCTCATCTTGCGTGTAGAAATAATCTCCTTGGCATTTTGGTGAACCGACGCTTTCCAGTGACCTAGCTGTTCCTCCCCAGGAGCTAAATTACACCAACCATCACATCCAGAATTAAGGAGAAAATCCTTCCTCTATGGAGGAAAAACTGAATCTCTATTTAGTCTTGAAATAAACCCATAAGCAAGCCTGGGGAAAGAACATCTCTCCTCTTCCTCAACCAGAAATTCTTTCCTGCATCCATTCTTAGACTTTATTTGCTTCATTCTGCATTAAACTAATTTTAAGAAAATATTTTTTCTTAAATGGATCAATTCTTCTTGAAATGGTTTAGCACAAATTCATGGAATCTCATTGTAAAACATTATAAAACACTTTGTCTTACATTACAAAGTGTGGCACAATAGAATTGCAAAGTCTTGCAATTAACAGTGGGCTAAAACTTGAATAACAAAGCTAATTATTTACCCAAATAAAACACATGGATCAGTTTGATATGCAAAAACTGTCCAGTAGATTTGTTTGTTCCAGCAGGACACAAGCTAATTATTCTGGTCACACAATTAGCCTGTTAAGCTTAGCGTAGCTGAACTGTATCAGAGTTAGCATCTTTATGCTAACTCTGATACAGTGCTAACTCTGATGATAGTTCATCAGAGTTAGCATCTTTATGCTAACTCTGATGAACTATTATAGATTACAAATTGCAAACAACTTTTTAATAGCCCCTTTTATGAAGAATATTTGTGTGCAGTAGTCTGAGGAGGCTGCTTTTTTCTGATTAAACATCATATACAGTAAATCAACCTGCTAATGAGACTAGAGAGGAAATTCACAACAATCAACAAAAATTGTCGGTGGTTCTAAAACAACAAAAACTTTTCAGTCATTGACTGACCTGCACTGTGGACAAAATGCTAAACTATGTACGATGTTCAGGTGTTGCAGAAAGTGCCTCCACTGTATGTGACGATTAGCTCAGTGAGTATTGTGTATGTTGTGTGTGGGTGAGTGAGATGTGTGGCGGCTGTCCTCCGGTCAGAAGGGGGCGCTGTGTGCTGAAACCCGCATGTTTCAGGAGCCTTCACCTGTTAGTTGGAGCTACTAAAGTTAACCTCCAACCACCTCCCTCTATGTTCAGGGCGAGTGAGGGAGTTCGGCCCTGGAGGAAGATCTCCCCTGTGTCTTCTGACCAGGGTCAACGGACTGAGCAGGAAAGGTTAACACAGGTGAGGAGGGGGCACATAAGACAAGGTTTTGACTACGACACACAGGAGTTTGTATCTTGAAATCTGGGAACTTCATTGAGGGAAAGGAGCATTTTTAACTAATCAACATTGTCTCTGTTGCGCAATTAATCCAAAAAATTCATCCAAAATTCTTTTCTTGGCCTTAAAAAGCAAATTACTGTTGTTGTGGAGAAGGACTAGAAGGAACCTAGACATTCAGAACAGATCAGACTCTACAGAAGGCAGATAATACACCTGTCACAGCCAGATCATCAAAAACACAAGACACATGAACTACCTGCTGTTATCTGGCTTTCATGTCATTTTCTGAAATAATAGTGTTGTCCTGCTGAAAGAACCAGTGGTCAATAATGCTGTCTTGTGTTCCTAATGGCAACGGTAAAAAGACATTCAGTCTGTTATTACTGCTGCAAGGTTTTTTTGTAGTTCTCCAGCGGAGCTGCGATTGGGTCCAGAAAGTCATTTAAAATGTATTATCAGATCTAGAAAATTAGGTTTTAAAACTAATTTCACATGGCTACATCTGGACACAAACTAAAGGTCTTTCACTGATATTGACTGAAGTCAGTGAGTATAATCCACTTTATCTGTAAAAACGGCTTTAAATAAAAAAAATTAAAGACCTCGTCTTCACCTACACCACAAATGTGGCCATCTAGATTTTGCACCAATGACAGAAAGGCAGGCAGAAAACCTGCTAATTTGGTGGAAGGGGCATTAGGGCAGTCCACCAGCAGCCCATCATGTTTTTGTTACAAAAATCCAGAAGTGCAAGAGCAGGCATCATGATTTGGAAATGATGAGGCAGGCGCAAGGACAGTGTAATGGGCCAACTCTAAATCTACCTTAATCTAGCTTTACCATCACAGTTACTGATGTCTATAAAATCCTATAAATCCTGGTGGCTTCTAATACACTGGGGGAAACCCTGGGGATGTAAATAAGATCTGACAGTAGATGTTTTCATTACAGCATAGAGGAAAAAGAATTCTGGGAGCTTACTCCTTCACTGGAGCTTCAGATTGTGCAAGAGCATCAAGCCACAGGTGGAACTGTTGCATCTCTCTGGACTGAGGACCTTCATTTGGGAGATGACCTTTGGTTCCTTGGCAGGACAACAAACGTAAGCTTGTGACCTAAAGGACTTCTTCCTGACCAAATAAGGCTCCTCTTTTAGGCCACTGTGTATTTCCTTGCTTCAACATGGACTGAGAGCAAAGGAATTTATCAAAATGAAAGTCATCTCCACTACATTAAGCAACTTTCCTACCACTGGGAACACCTCAAACACCAAATCATGCATGGTCTTATGCATTTTATTAAAGTTTATTTAGGAAAACAAACTTACAATGATGAAGCAGAAAGGGAGCAACAACCAAGTTATGTGTTAGTTTATAGCTGTACATCCACAAACCCGACCAATCACACTGCACCATGTTGCTGGCCCTAATAATCAGCAAGGAAGAAATGTTTTTTGTATAATTCATCCTTCAAACAAAATTAACAAAACCCCCTCATGCATGGAAGATAAAAAAAAAACCTAAAATGCATGCAGTGTTTTGCAAAAGCACACAGGGAGACAGTGAGGGCAGGTTGATCTGACTGGAGAGGGAATCATTTCACCTATACTCATCTCCGTCTCCATGATTATGCCTGTCGGTAGAAATGGCAAATAATGGTGGCAATGTGCTGTGAAATGAACCTCTATTATATGTGTATGTGTGTGTGTGAGGGTGTGGGGGTGTGCGTGTTTGTGTGTGAATCTGAGCCAGAGAAAAGGACCAACAGGGCTGCGATGGTGTCTCTAAAAGAGGGGAGGAGGACAGTCCAGAGATGTGATTGCTGGCTATCATCCTCTCCAGGTCATCAGAATGTCAAGCTCAAACATTAAAGCCCAGGATACCATCGAATACACACACACACACACACACCCCCCCCACACACACGTACTCATACAAAAACCCTTTTTAATTTCAAAGAACATGTCTTAATGTTAAACTGTGTAACATTATTGGACATGAAATCTCTGCAATGCCAGGATCTCCTCTTAAAGCTGACTTATCTTGACCCTATTAAGGGTTCATGTTGAGTGTGACGTTTGTACTTGATGCATACGTTGGTGCAGTTTTCTCCATAAAGAGCCCTCATAGAGTGATTGTATAAATGATGGAACAAACAAACCTGCTCTACAGAGATCACCTTCCAACGTGTCCATTTTCAGTTAATGGTGGCTTATGCAATCTGTGCCAGGTTAGAAAAACGTCATCCTCTCACCCGGTTCAAAGCCTCAAGTATAAACGTCGCTTTACAGGTTGACGCATCAAAATCCATTTGAACTTTTACTGGTAAAAATCTTGCAAAGTTGCATACAGTTATTCAAAGGTTACTTGTTTGAATAATCCCAGTTCAGAGCATAAATCATACAATACTTTTTGACGTTTCCTACAAACTATTTTGAATCAAAGCTGCCAGAAAAATGGTTGGCAAGTTGGTGTAAGAAGTGAAAACATTTAGATCAACTGCTCAGACCGTTTTCAAGCCTTTATTTCTATAAATTACGATGATTTTCCACTTTCCATGCCAAAAATTAAACATTTTAATGTTTAATACCTGCTTAAAGGTCCCATCCATTGTCTTCTGGTTCTTTGAGCTGGGATGGCTGGGGCACCAGGTTTAGGAGGGAACTCCAGACATCCCTGTCCCTCCAGTTCGTCCTGGATCCCACGGTGTTCCCATTCCAGACGGGATGCCATTTCCCTCCAGTGAATTCTGGATATTCTCTGACCTGTCTTCCCAACTGGACGTGTTGGAGGCGCCCTGAGTATCCTGACCAGATTGTAAGCATATAATACACAGTCTGACATTTACTTTATTTCAGATGTTGACATTTAGTTCTGTTTCAAAAGGTATTGTTTACTGACTGCAGTTTATTCTGTATTTTATGGCCAGTGCCATTAAATGCTGAGTAAATGTGATTTTTTTTTCTCTCATCCCATTTGTCCTAATCTATTTTTTGTTCCAGTCCATTCTATCTTATTTTCTTAAACCTCTTCGTCTCAGAGACTCACTTCTCTCCACATAAAGTTCACACACACAATCATTCTGAACAACAATTACTATTGAAGGGTTCCTATAGGCTAATACGCTCCGTTAAGCTCGGCACGCCTAAGTAAGCTCTCTGAAATTAGCGCTGGATACACACTCGCATACACCCACACACACACACCTACACAGCACAAAGGCTTTACTGTCAGCTCTCTGACTGAAAATGTCTGGCTGCATGCGCTCTGTGATACTGAGCCCTTTAATGGGAGTCAGTAAACTATGCACAAAGCCCCGTCAAGGAGCTTCATTTCCAGACAGTCTGCCTGAGTAATAATCATCATGGCTGTCAGTCTCTAACAAAGCAGATAACTACAGCGGGAGACAATTAGGCTGATTTCAGTGGAGCAAACGTTAACTTAAATTCAGCACACCAGCACTCTGACTATAACTCAATTAGTACATGATTATATTTACCTTCTCCATCTCTCCAACTTCCTCAGCCTTAAATGTTCAATTGTCCACACAGTTAAGTCATTCAGATGTTCAGCTAATTGAAGTTGGTGATTCAAAAGTTTAATCTAAGGTAGAAATGCAAACTCATAGTTTCAGTCATTATATAGTTCACTAATTTTATGGAAACTTCATGAAGCTCTGAAATGCTGTTTTCTTTGACAAACTCAAGAGCACACAATCAATGTTGACATCCTGATATTATACTTAAACTGTTTCTGTTACTCTGACTTTCAAACATTATCTAATATTTAATGCAAATTCTAGCAAAGGTTTAAACACTGGTTGAGGTTTTTCCAGTCGGTCTGAAGGTTTTATGCAGGTTTTTAAACCATAATTTTGTAAAACTTTGGTATATAAATTTATAACAGAAGGGTACATTTATTTAGTTTTAGAATCAGCTGATTTTTAGTGTTTTGTTTTTAGCAACCTGTTAATTTTGTAGATAAATGTTCTTTATGTAGATTTACTATTATTCACCAAAAGATTAGCAGAGTAATGTTTATTAAATTTATCAACTGGGTGAAATATCTAAAAGAGTACTCACAGAAATATGTAGAAACATAAAAACACATCTGGCTGTTCTTCATTTCATAACTTAGCTGTTTTGTAATTATCCTAAAGATGAGGAAAACCTGGAGTTTTTTCTTGTTTCCAAACATCCGCGGCGCCGTCAGCACAACCTTTTGCACGAAGCGTCTGGTAATTACTCCTCTGTGTTCATTTTGACAGCCTTCCTGCTTTAATTAATCGCCATCGTGGAGAGAAGAAAAAAGGGACTGGATTTGACCAGAGCAGCTGTTCTGTTCTTTCACAGCCATATCCGGTGTCACAAGAGCGAGCAGTCAAAACATCAGACGCTGCAGCTGCCGTCTAATTAGAGTTATTCTCTTAACAAGTTTGGTGTTTTGTTGGTGCCTGGAGGCAGCAAGAAAACAAAACAAAAGTCAAGTGAAAACAATTCACAAAGCTGTCAGCTGAGATGCAGAGGCATGGATTTAACTCAAAAATTGTAATGAAGTCACTTTCCTAAAACAACCATTAAATTATTGTTAGTGCATAAAATCTATCTTTGTCAGTGTGAGTAGCAGTGTTTTGATTCATAAAATACTGAATAATATGCTGGTTCGAATGATTGTACTTTTTTATTTTGATCAATGAGTTCAATCATGACCTAATTTTACTGATCTGGGGAAGTTTTAGTTCATGGAAAAAATTGATTTGGAGGGTTGAATTGGAGGGACAGGCGGAAATGCTATGAAATGGATCCCACACAAAGAACAGAGCATTCAGTCCGTTGCATGTTTTCAGGATTGATGATCTTTTTGTTATTTCTGTGATGGACCGAACCGGGGCGGTGGTTGATTAGCTCACCTGTTCTACTGACAACCTGTCAGAGTTGATGTGTGGGTCAACTTGTTTTTTTAACTGAACTGAAATTGAATTCCACAACACATCTACATGTTAACGTTGTCAAAGTCAAGCTGGCATAACTGACCTGCTTCCCTCTCACTCAGACATAAACAATAACATCCATCGTTTCTATGATAGTATCCAACCAATTTGATGGAGTTGTAGCTATTTTGTACAGAAATGCAATAATTTCAGTCTCTAGATGAGATAAAGTTGGTAGAAAAACATACTTATCCCAAAAGACTTAAAGCTGTAACCACAGCAAAAGGTTGTTCTGCAAAGTGTTGACTTAAATGCAAGTACAGATCTGAAAATAGTGCAGAATTTTGCTAAAATTTCCTAGCACTACTGTGTGTTTATCTATCACATAAAATCTAATTGAAGTTTACACTTTTAAATGACAGGGGAGGTTTAGGGTGCCCTATCCTACACGCCACTGAACATCACATTTGATTTAAAAAGATAAACATGTTCAAAAAGGACATCCAAAAGAATCCAGAAGTTTGCCTAGGTCTCCCTGAAATCTGCTCAAATGTTTCCAACACGCCTTGAGGGGATGTATGTGCAGCTGAGAGAGCACAAAGATTCAGAATAAGAAGTGGATAAGAGCGTCAGGCACATTAGAGGAATCAAATTTTCGCAATGAGTCTAAAACCGACAGAGGGAGATGAATTGGATGTGCTGCAGACTTCCAATAACCTTGTTACACATTTCCAGGGTAGAGGAAATATTAATAACCCTGTTTGAGTGGAACAAATATATTACAGTAGCAGTGCGGACCCCTCCCTCTCAGACCCAGATAATGACATTTCAGTGAGAGCAAATGAAATGGGCCAATTTTCGAACTCATTACAAAGTCGGCTCAGAAAACAGGAAAGTGAGTAAAGAATGGGAGCTGATAGACGGTGACTGAGAGACTTTGTGGGTTTCTCTGAGCCGTTCGTGGGCCTGGATGAGGTGTGTGTCTGTATGCTTTGAGGATACCTTTATTTGATGTGCGTGTGAGCATCAACTGAGCCCAAAGCCGAACTGACAGACAGCTTCCCTCTGTGGGGCCCCTCGGTGTTTCTGATTGATCGTCATAATGCCGAGGTACAGGCCCCGTCCTTGGTGCCTATGCTAATCGCAGCCTCATGCATATTTATGAGCTCCTTGGGAATCAAGCAGCTAAATAAAGGATGAGGCTGTTGGCTTGGCGCTGCGGTGATCACAGACTGATTGATTAGAAAAGCAAAAAAATCACCCTGGAAAGACCAAAGGTTTTATTTTTATCTTAGGGAACATAATGGGTCTGCATGATGGTGGGGTGCTAAGTAAACCTGGTCACTTCTGATGAAGTCCTGTTGGTTTGACATGTTCCTTTTCTCAGTTTCTTTTCTTAATTTTGTTCGACTGTGTCCCCCTGATTGAACACAGTGAGTGATGAAATATTCCTTAACCTGGTGTATTTTTCATGACTGAACTTTTTTTTTTCTGTTTGACAGTCCTGCTGATCCAGAAGCGAGTTGCTGAATATAAAACATAAAATTGTGAAGATAGACTTTCTTCTATGGGAGCTCAGTCCTCAGGTAGGTGCTTGTATTTTGAATCACAATAACTGTTTCTTAAAAGCAAATGCGCTTTATCACTATCATTTGTCATGTAATTTTGATTTTGACTGATTTAAATAATTTGGCTAATTCTAATTAATTATTAATTTTAAAAATGTAATTGTGTAAAAGGATGAATATTTTTTAAGTGGGGTTCAAGAACGTATTAAAAGCAGGTAATATAATTCACTATCAGTTTTATGAAAAGGTGGCAACAACAGGTAATACCTCAGGATTGAGTGTTATTATGATTGCCAAACTTTTTAACATGTTAAAATCTCCTAGTATCACCTCAAGTTAGAGGCATGGCAAGATCCCTTAATCTTGTGATCATAAAATGCCACAATATTTCTTTCGAGTAAAGTCTACTCCCAAAACTGTCTGCAGATGGATTTATCTGGTAAAGTGTGTGTGAGCTATTACAGGTCTTAGATATGAATGTGTGTGCTTGACACTAATATTGAATTAAAGCAACAATTTGTTCACATTAAGTCTTTTGTTAGTGTGGTAAAATTGTAAGAATAGAATATTTGTTTGATCATCACGTGTGCAAACATTTGAATCCATTCTTGATATTTTATTAATATGGACTCATCAAATAATTTGGGTTAAAATTTGTTTTATTTAGTTTCAGTTCAATCTAAATGCAATCTCAGGTAACTTTACAAGTTGGGTTAATCTGTACTCAAATATACCGTATCAAATTCAACCCAGGCTACATTTGCCTAAATACAGTCTAATCTTATATTTCCAATCTCCTGTTGTCAGTAAGCTGACAGGAGTTATCTCATCACTCCTTTGGTAATGAGTTATGAGTAAAAGCTCCCACATAGTTGAGCGTATTCTGCATAATCTGTGAGTGATACAGACTCCACGTGAACTGTGCACGGACGGTTTAAATTGCACACTGAAGCGAACCATTTGGCAACATTTCTTCCTTCATTTTCCGCAATCCTAATAGATGCTAGTAAATTTAGTGAGCTAGTTGGTCCATTTCTTCTCCATCGAGGCAGCCACAGTCTGTACGGCACAGACTGGCAGTTTAGCTAGGTTTAGTTGATGCATTCACACAGTCTCCAACCTTACCATGCCTAGTCATGCAATTTCTGTAACTTGGTCGCAGACACCTTTCATTCAAATTGGACAATTTGGAAGATGCTCTTACAGAGCAGGTTCACTTCCCTCTATCAGGGATCCTTTTGGGAGAAAAGAGCAACAACACACAGTACATCAAGTATAAAAGCCACAGCATTTGGTCAACACAAACTTTCAAAAGCGTGTTTGGAACTCAGCCTTCACATTCTGCATCCTTGCAACTGTTTGTGCCAAATCTCAACCTTTTCAGCTCTGTGTTGAACAGAGTTTGGTGTGAACACTTTCCCAGTAAGCAAGAGTACCAAAACGAAAATAGACTTTTGTGCGATTCGAGTCTGCATTGAGTACACGCAAACCTGCACAGCATGATGTACGTCCAAATATCCTCTGGTCTGACAGCCAGAGGATCAGGAGAATCCCAGATACTTTAAAACTGTTTCATTTTACATGAAGCTTTTTCACTCTTTCCTGGTGATCACTGGGACAAATTCAGTTTTAATGGATTCCTTGGACGGTCTTACGGTGAAGTTGGTGGCACTGCTGTATTGCAGCAACAAGGTCCTGGTTTGAAGTCCCAGCCTGAGAACTTTCTGCTTGGACTTTTCATGCATGTGTGAGTTTTCTCCAGTTACTCTGGAAAAACCATGTTCCTTTATGCATTAGAAGATCTGTTATGAAACTGTAAAAAGGAACACCAGCAAGATTCCAGTCAGTGTTTTGGTCCCTTTATTTACTGTTAACCACATTTCAAACAACTAAACAACCAATGAAAATGGCATCACCAGATCTAAACAGCACTTTGCTTGACAAATAATCATCAGAGTAAGAATTTTACAAAAGAAATGTACAAATTCAGGACAAAACCTCACAATGAATGGATCAGAAATAAAATATAGTACAAGAGCAGTGAATCAAGCACATAAAGTAAAATAAAGCCTCTGTAAAAATGAAAAATGGGTAAAGATTTCTGTCATTCACGCTGTCTTCAGTATAGAACTGTTATAGTCTGTCTCAATAGGTCCATAATAAGTCCAATCGGACTCAAGCTGGGGGGAAGAGAGGAACGTAAACAAAGACTGTCATATTCTTTTATACATGTTTTGTTGAGTGAGTTTTGCTGCTTTTTTGATTATGAACATATTTTTGTTGATCAAATTAATTATGAGAAATCTCCGAATAAAATAACCAACATAGGAGTGAATTATACACTTTCTGGTTCTAAAAGGCTTAAGGTAAAGTTAGGTAGGGAGGAAAATCCCTGTTTCAGTGTTAATGTTTTAGATTTCAGGAAACAAGAAAAACAAATACAGAAATCTGACCTCAAGTTTATAAAAACATCCTAAAACCTTCACAATTATTGAAACAAATATGCCAAAATGAAGAAGTTATACATACAGTAGATCCAATAATCTAATAATTTCAGTAATCACACAGAGTGTTGTGAAGGAAATTCTCAGCTTACAAAGTTGCTTTGGTTGAATTGTGTTTGCAGACATTTGTTTCTGCTAGGTTTTTTTTTTTTTTTTAAATCAAGTTGGTTTAAAAAAAATCAACTTGATTTTTTTTAAACCCAACTGCTGTCATATGGATTAATTTTTCTGCCATAATCCAAGAGCACACATTTTCAGTCTCAAAGCAGGATTTCATGTCTTCTGTTCTCAAAACTTAATATTTTTGCTTACATTTATATTTTGAAAGCAGAACTTCATGTCTTTTTTTCAAAACTTGTAACACTTGTACTCAAAACTTCTCCTCGCGTTCACAATTAGTCTTTGCTCGCTTACAAAACATGAAACTGCCTTTTGGCACAGTTGCCTGGCAACCTCTCAGCCAATAGAATGAAAGTGTTGTACCGTTTGTTTCCGCTAGAAGGAAACAAACGCACCCAGCCACACTGAGTAGCCATAGTGTGGCTACTATTGGTTGTAGCAACCTGCGCCACCCACTGGATGTAGGGAAAAACAACGGCCTCAGCTTTCTGTTCCATGTTACACTAAACATCCGTTAGCAGTATGCTACTGATCGTTAACAGCATATTAGGCAGGAGTTTGTTCACCCAACTAACTCCCGACATCCAGTGGGTGTCGCAGGTTACTACAATCAATAGTAACCTCACAGGCACACCAGCTAGAAGGAAACAAACGTACCCAGTATGGTTCCAAGGTTCCAAAGTCAAGCAGAGAGTTCTGCAAGAATGCAAGGAGAAAGGTTTGGGTAAACATTACAAGTTTTAAGAAAGACATGAAGTCCTGCTTCATAAATGAAAACATAAGCAAAAGTATTAAAAGTTTTTAGAACAAAAGACATGTAATCCTGCTTTCAGACTGAAAATGTGTGGTTTTTTTAGTTAGCACAACTACGAAAGCTAAAATGTTAGTTGTGCTAACCTAATGCTAAAGTGCTAACTTCAGTTAGATTTGTATATGCTCTGGAAGGATTACAATTCCTGAGCACAAATTTAATGTTTCCATAATTTGCATGTCGTATAATGCCCTCAGAGTAATATTTATTTATTTGTCCTTGCTTTTGCATGTTTCTTGTTTGAAATACTTATTAGAGGGGAAAAATAACGTGGGGAGAGAAAACCAAACTGTCTGCAACGTAAACAGTCTTTGCTCACTTCAAAATGAGAGCATGAATATAAACATCTATCAACCTGAAGAAGTTGTAACAGTTGATAACCTAAACTTTATTCAACTGAAGGTTGGCAAGTAAATTAGCTTTAGAATTTATCCAGAAAAATTTATGTGCACTAAATATTTTCAGTTAGCTAAAATGCTCGAGCAAATATTAGCTCTGCTATTAGCGCATTAGCAGAAGTGTGACACTGCATGACTAAGAGGGAGGGAACAGGTACCTACGGTCTCTACCACCTGGAAAATTCTTGTTAGATCCAAATTTCCCTCATGTAGGTTCTCTGTTTATAGGCTGAAATAATTTTCTACCCAACAAAGTCTGAGATTTTTTAAACCTGCTCTCCGTTTTGGAGAGTAAAAATAAATGTGAACCATAGCGTTGTAATTTTAATGATTAGAAAGTGGAGGGTTGAAACTGAAACTTCACCTTTAAAACCTTAGAGCATGGCTTAATTGGATGGAAATCAAGGGCACTTAACAGAGTAAATTTCTTTCTGATCGGTCTTGGTGAACATCTTAACTGGATCAAATCCATCTTTCATTGCAAAAATAGTGCGAAAAAGGTTTCCTCTCTCCATATTTACACCTTTCCACAGGCTAATGCTGCTCAACTGAGCTCAAAGTGTCACACATGCAAATGCATCACCGATAGTTGGATGGACGCAAGATTCTTTCCAATCAGAAACTTTTTTTTTTTCAACGTAACAATCAAGCACCTGGATCCTGTTCCAGCAGCTGAAAAAGCAAAATGCAAAATATAAAACAATCTTCTTTTCACACATGTACAGGCTGTAGAAAGAAAACGCACCAAGTTCTAAATGAATGAAAATGACAAACAGCTTTTGAGAGCTGCAGTGAAATAATTTTGTTCTGGTGTTTGTTTGTTTGACTGTGGTTGTCTTATCTTATTTACAGAAAGAGAGGATGCACACTGGAAGACTCACTTTTCATCATTGTACAGACCCAGAAAGAGAAAAAAATCAGAGTTGCTTTGGCCTTAAAAGGTAAGACATGTTGATCCATGTTCTGCAGTTATTGTTTCCTGACCTGGTAAACCTAATTTTGTTGCATTAGTGACAGTTTGTTTCGGTCAAAGAGCAAATGTGCTATAAAATAAATTTGATTAATTTTATTTGAACTTGACTTTCATTCTGTAAAATCTTCCAATGTGCATCGAGCCTTCAGAGGGAGACAACATTCAAGGCGTAGAATATACCTAAAAAGGAAATACTGTACATTAGTCACATCACAGCCTGGCAGAGAGGAAAGAGAAAGAAAACAAAGGGAAAAAGATTGCCTTTTTTTTTTTTAAACATCTCAGTTTTTTAACATAATTTCTCTTTATACAAGCATGTAAAGTCCATTGTCTTGCTGAAGCAAATGCACACACAAAACAATGAGTGTGTTTGTTGGCGGCTTTCCCCCCCATCCTCTGTACAGGTCACAGGCACACCAAAAGGATGCGCACACATGCTCTCCCAGGTTGAGTTCAGCTCAACAAGAAGCTGTTTTTCACTGCGTGTGTCTCAGTGTAGCTTTGAGAAAAACGGGAGGCGTCTGCAGCGGAGACGCGTCGGATCAGAAGGAGTTCAGAGCCTCTAAAGCCACTTCATAGCAGAACTTGTACTGTTCCTGAGGAGAAGACGAACCAAAGGAGAATCAGTCATCACGTTTATTTAATCTGAACATTTCATTCATTCAACTTTAACTACAAAAGTAAAAAAAAAAAAGTGTTAGTGGGTGGTCGATTAAAACAATCTCTAAACAAAAAAAAAAAAGCAGTTATTACCATCAATTTTTGTTAAAACATTGTTTTTGTCTTTTAGGAGGCATCTCTTATTTAAAATTAGAAAAGAAAACTTCTTGGCTGCAAAAGAACAACTGCAATCTAAACATGCCAGGGTATGGATAATTTTATGCTCCCTCGACTATTTAAAGTAAAAAATAAAAATAAAAAAAACTGTGAAATATGCCTGTTATGTTTCTGGAGTAAAAAATTGGCCTTTGAGGCATAAGTAAGGAGATAGGGCATAGATGATCAGTTTTATACCATAACCAATCAGTTGCTCTTATTCATGAACTCATGACCTTTTATGAAGTATTGAAAAGTTACTTTTTCACATTAATAAAAGCTCATTTACTAAAGCTCTTATAACAGTCATTACCTTGGATGTGAACATCCTGACTTCACAGCTCTGCTCTGATTTTTCATTAAAGCTCATTTTCCTGTGGTGACCTATAACTCTCCATTTTGTTTATGTTCTACCTTGAAGTTGCTGTATTGGTGACTTTTGCTCGACCTCCTTCAGCTTTCATTTTGTGCTCTAACTAAACGCATTTGGTGAGAATGTAAAAATGAATTTGACTAATTGAATTTGTAATGTCTCTTTGGTGATAACTCAAGGTTTGGATTGTACATCCATCAGGGGTCATAATTTAAAAATGTTTCATCTGTCTCAATTTGCAAATTAGCTTTAAATGTAACACTATTTCTAAATACTTAAGTCAGGTTTTACTACATGGTATTCTGTCCAGATGCTCCCTATTTCTCACCATTGTCTCCACCATGTTTGTCTTGTTGTTCCTCAGTGTCTTGACTGTGTGGAAAACATCCACAATGTTCTGCTGCTGGATCATCTCATTGATGCTGCAGATGGCACAAAACGTTCCAGAACGTCCTCCACCAGTGCTGCAGAGCAGAAGGATGAAACCAAAGATCTTTATCAGCAACACTTACAAACCAACCGGAGGAGCCTGTAAGTACTCTGGAAATCATCAAATGTCACAAATAGAACAAGATGTACAAAACATGAGACGATGAAATGAAAAATAGATGTCAATTTTTTTATACTGAACAAAAATATAAATGCCTCATGTCAAATATTGTTGCTATGTGGAGTTAGCAACTGTAAATGAGAATTTGCTGACATTTTGTTGTACAAAAGTAATATTTCTCTTGATTTGTGTATAATTTTTAATCCAACCTGCTGTCAGTAAGCATTACTCAGTGAGATGTTTTTTTACTTAGTACATGGGTGGGGCATGTCCAGTGGGTGATCAGACAGAATGAGCAACAACTGGATAATCCCTGGACTGGGGACAATAAAAGGCAAATTCTGTCATAAAGCCTCCGATGTCGCAAGTTATGCGTGAGCGTGCCATTGGCATGTTGGATGCAGGGATGTCCACCAGAGCAGTAGCTGCACGGCTCAATGTCCATTATCGGACGATAGGCCGTTTAAGAGTTTGTTTCCAACAGACTGGCACTACTGCAAATCGACCTCATCCTCGTTCGCCACGTGTGACCACTCCAGCACAAGATCGCTGATGAGACTATTGGTCTGCACAACAGATGCATCACACCTCCGAATGTCCGTAACCGCCTACGAGAAGCCAACTGGGTCAGAATCAAATTCCTCAACCTGACCCCTGTCATGTTCAAAGGACTGTCAATTCGCTACAAACGGCCACACCACGATGTTATCAATGCCGATATGAAGATCAGTAATTACTGAAAATATATTTTGAGTTTCTCTGTATATTGCGTAACCCAAATGTTCATAAAACTCTTATATTTGACATGGGGCATTTATATTTTTGTATTTTCACTGAAATATTTTTATTTAGCTTTGTTGCAGCTATTATGGGCACTTTATAATTATGTTCTTACATTATTATAATGTTAATTATAATGTGTTAATAGATTTTAACACTTTAAAATGTTTTAAAGTGTTAAAATCTATTAAATTAATTAATCAGAATGAATGGTTTAAGTCCCAGCCCTAAATGATGTTGACATATATTCACCCAACTCTTTTAGTTAGTGATGCAGAGACAAACTAAGTCATTTGGCACCAAGGTTGAGGCCAAATGCCACGTGGGTAATGATTGGCTGAAGCTACTTTCTGTGTAAAATCTTAAAGCTAGGAGTGATTCAGCTCCTGTATCCTTAGCTTAGATAGCGTCAAACTAACAGAAGCTTTAAATAATTATTTTTTTGTTGTGAGGCATGTGTAATTTTCCAGTTTTGTTTCAGAAAGCGATGCATCACCTCAGGTCCTCTCTGCTTTGAGACCAGATTTAGAATGCAAAGTTCTTCCTTTAGCAATTATTCGCCTACTTTTTATGTTTTTTTTTCTGCTTTGGGATAAAAATTAACATGAAGGTGCAGGAGAAGTGATATTTTAAATACATTTTGCAATAGTGCTTTAGGTTATATCTTAGGGCTAAAAGACATTAATATGATGAACCTAATTACTGAAGAACAAGAAGCAGGAAAGCTGATTTGATTTAAAACGGGTCAGGACTCGAGTGGCCAGTAGGGTCAAGACAACTGAATAACTTTCATACTATAATCGGATATGTATGAGAAAAGTCCAGTACTGTGAATATCTAAAAGTTGCTGCACTAAATCTAATTAAAGCCACAGAGAACTGTTCCTTACATCTAAATTTGTATTTATTCTGGTAATTAGGTCCCAGAAATCAAACGTTATAAATATTTCAGTTTCCTGGCTGTTGTTTTAGGTTGTACTTGAATCCAGATTGATGTTTTTGGATTACTCTGATGCTCAGTAAAATTAGCAAAAGTAATGACTGCTGTTGGGAAAATGAACTGATAGAAACCAATTGTATAATACATTTCTTATTTAAACCTTGTTTTCTCTGAAAGGTTTTACAAAATGTTAGTTTAAATGCTGGACAAAAAAATAACTCAAATCACTCAGTGTGCACCGAACTCTGACCTTTTACCTTTCTACTATATTTAAAATTAAGTAGCAGGTAAAAAAAACCTTCAGTAATTTATTTTTTTCTTTTTTACATATTTTTACTAATGATAAGAAAATAAAGTCTGATTGATACATATACCTTCAAATAACATAAGCTTCCTGATGTTATGGTTCATCTTGTAGGAATGAGTAGGAGTTAATCCACCAAAGCACTTCAGTGTAAAAGATTACAATAAATTAATTTTACAGTAGAAGGCACCAAACCTAGGATGAGCAAAATGAAATGACTTTTATCAGCAGCCGGTGGGATCATGGAGCCCAACAACCAGATGAAAATGATGATTACTGTGAAGTTAACACATCCAGTAAACATAAATTTTGATATTTAATATGCAAACTAAACATTATCAGGCAGCAGAGTGGAATGTGTTCAATGTGACTCAACAGGCATTAGTGGTAAACATACTTTATGGTGGTTGAAGTGAATTGGCATCAATACTCTGCAAATGTTTACTTTAAAACCATCACAAATGAAACAGAACAAGTCATATTAGCAGTGAAATGACCGCTCCTCTTCCGGTGGATTGTTTCTGTGAGCTGCTTGTGATGCAGTCTCTGCTCTGAATGTCAAAGCTTCTTATAAATCCAGTCATTTTCATACAGATTTTATGCAACCAGGATCATGTCTTCAAGAGGGTCTTAACTTGCAAAGCTAGTTTCAAACATTAAGCTGTTTTTTACTGGAACTAAACACAATCATATTTTTGTAACTCTGCTTTATCTAACATGCTTTGATGACTGAATAATAGCACAAACACAGTGGTACCTTCTGCTATTCTCCAAAGACTAGCTGCTAATTTAATCATCTTTTATTATTATTATCATTACTGCTGTTACAGAGGAGTAAAATCAATCGCTTTGTTTGATTAGTCAGTGTCTTCACAGAAGCAATTCATTTTCCTGTATTAAGCTTAAAAATATTTCTGGATTGAACTTTTAACTGAAAGTGAAACTCTAGTCCAGTGACCTTAACTTTTATTTAATCAGGGGAATAAAAATGAATCATTTCTAGATTTATACCTAATTTTATGGACATTGTATTGACTAATTTCACCTCCAGGACCTGACAGCAGTTTCTGCAGTTGGATTTTGTTCCTCTACCAGTTTGAAATGGGAGACGTTGCCTGGAAGAGAACATCTTTGGATGGTGTGTATTCCTGTTAGGTTTCTTTTAATCTGCTTCCTAAATTTTTTACATCTGCTGTTTTACTTCCTCATTTGTTCTGCTTAGATGGATTTTTTATGGAGCTCGGCAGAGTTTGTGAATTTGAGTGTGTGTAATCAGCCTGTTACCGACAGTGTTATAAATTTTAAAAGTGGACATTGAAGGATTGTTTTACTGCATGAGGTGTGACATAACAACAGAAGCACCTCCAAACAGTAAAGATAAATGATCTGTGTAATTTGTTGCAGTGTTGGCGCATAAGATTAGGGTTTTTCTTTTTTGAAGCTGTGCATAAGGATGAAATTGCTATTAAATGAATCAGAACCAAGTTTGTAAACGGTATTTCTGAGCTGATATTTAAAGGGAAACTTACATTTTTAAAAATCTAATAGTGTGGAGCTCTTGTTGGTAGAAGAGACTTTTTTGCCACAATGAGCTTAGAGAAAAATCAATTTAATAAATGTTTCCACACAAAATAACTTGTTTGATTGTGAGTCTGTTTGTTGCATCAGTCCGCCTGGTTTCGTTCTGCTGGGATAACCTGAAGGCTATCAGGACCAGAGGATCTGCACCGTTTGATGTTCATGCTTTTTTTCTAATATATTTTTAGAAACTTAACTAATCCAAATAGAAGTTTCCTATTCTTTTAGGTTTATATGTTGTTTTCTAAGGTTAAAGCTGGTTTTTCGGGCCAAGATGTCAGAATCCCAGCTGCAGGAATGTTATTGACTACTGATGACTACATCATAGAACCCCGATCCTAAATTATTCCTTTATATCGTTGGACTACTCCAGCTATTGGGGTCAACAAGCTGCATGTTTTAGATTTTTATTTGTCTTGAACACATCTGACTTGGGTGCTTCAACATGGGAATGGTGAATTGTTCTGCTCTGTCCATACAGAAATACCGTTTTAAAATTCTGAAATTAAACTTTTTGAAAATGATGAAATTGTAGCTTTACTTTGCTTTATTCAGTCTTTTCAATGTTATCAGGTGATTTTGAACCCATCCAAGCACTGAACAAATGCTTAGAACAGACAGATGTGTGGAGGTGCCATAATTTCCTACAGCTGAACAGAAACAAACTAAAGTTATCTTTGGACCTAAAAAGGAAACTCTGGAGTCAAGGCACAGCGTCACTTAGTACAGCTGGAAACTAAAGATCAGGCCCAAGAATGTATATTTGCTTAATCATTTTGATGATGGCATTTGACAAAATGTAATATTTATTGATTGTTTCATAACTGGTTACTGTGTTATGTTTTTATGATGTAAAGCATTTTGAGCTGCCTTGTTGCTACTAACAGTAAAGCCTCTGGGATTATTTTTTCCTTAGCAGCAAACTAAAAGCTTAAGTGTTAAACCACATATGAATACATTTCTAGACTCTGACAGACTTCTGCAACATGGCTGAAACAAAGTTAAACCACTGGATAACGGTTTACTTTTCAGACACACTTCAGGTTTTAGATTTCTCACAATCTAACAACAAATTATCTTTAGCTCTAACAATTAGCTGTGTGGTGCAGATTATTAGTCCTCAACTTTGCCTGTTTGAATCCTATTCATAAAGTTGCTGAGTTAAGTGTCAGCAACATTTTCAGAAATTTTTATTAGTAATTGTTTAATAATTTTTTGTAAGACAGCTAAGTGCTGGTTCAGATGTACAAACTTAATCTTTTGTCTTGTTTGGGTTAGAAAATGGTCCAGTTTAATCTGAATAACATTTAAAATCTCTTTGTGTCTTTGTTTTGTCTCTCTGTACTCACAGGCAGTGAACCACAGTCCTCCCGTCTCCTCCGTCGTACTGCTCCTGCCACTTGGCCAACCTCCTGACCAACTGGAGGATGGAGCGCTTGGAAAGAGGCGTGTCCCTGTAGGCGGGCCAGCCAATGAACTGAAAGTGCTGCACCAGGCGGTAACCGTCCTGTGGCTGTGAAGAAAGGTGGGAATTTAAAAGACTGTTAATGCAACAATGACATGTGTGTTTCTGTTTAAACAAAAACGCACATTTTTGTTTTAGAAAGCAGCTGCGCACCTAAAATATCTAAAGCTGTAAAAGTTGAAGAATTGGTAAAAATATACTAGAAGAGATCACAAAAGAGGCTTGTTGATCAAATGTACGTCAAAGAAAATTGAATTTGATTCAATTTATATTTGAATTAAATTGTCTGTTCAGCCATCACTGTCAGAGTGCCAATGGCACAATTATGGGTATTATTACCAAGCCCTTGTTAAGTACGGTGGAGGATGTATGATGCTGTGGGCTGTTTTCTCTTCCAAAACTCAGAGCAGTTTAACCTAATACCTGGTGTTTCCTGTCAGTAAATTGAAAATGTGCCAAATACAAAGCAGGATGACTGAAAACCATATAACTGATAACTTTACTAAAACAACTGCTTAATGTAGAATTCATTTCTGCTCAATCTAATAAAAAAATTCATCAGTGAAAGACCATAAAATGTATTTTATTTTATTCCTACACATCCAGATTGATCCATACCTGCTGGTTTACTTCTCTCACCTTTTTGTCTGTCTTCTCTCTTTCCCACTAATTTGTATATTTTATATCTTTTTCCTCTTTTCCCCTCTTTCACAGTTTCCCTCATTTGATGGCTTAGTGGTTGGTACTTCAGACTCTAGTGAGTGAGATGTGCTGTTATGGCGATGATATGAGCCATTTCACACTACACTGGTGATGTGTTTGAGAGAGGAAGAGAGAGAGAACATAGAGAGGAGGTGGGAGGAGAGTTCACTAAGCGCTATAGGAGCTCACAGACGAGAGGGCAGCACTGGAGTTGTACCGTCATGGATGAGATGAGAAGGGAGTAACAAAAGGAAGTGAGGCAGATGGAAAGCAGGGAAAGGTGAGAAAAAAAGTCTCACCCTAAAGAACGCCCTTTCAAAAGTCGACCAAGGAGAACAACGATCTGAACCAGCTCTACTTCAAACTAGGGCTGCAACTAACTATTCATTTAAAAAATGTGCAATATTAGAAACACAGAAATATGCGAGTGAGTGAGTAATTTAATTCCTTTTTTAAATGAGGAAATTAACATTTTCTTACCTAAAATGCAGTAATATAGCTTTTCTTGCATGTACGTTTGATCAACAATTAATGTGTCTGCTGCTAAAAAAAACCTTAATAATGTGAAAAACTCACCATTTCTGCTGAACTTATCAGTACAGTGTAGGGCTAATTTGGTGTTTTATTTATTTAAATGCTATATAAATATATATTCAATTACTGACTATTTGTTCTTTCAGCAAATAGTCTTTTTTGAGTCTGTAAAATTCAGTTAACGATTATGAAGTTAATAAAAGAATCATCATTTAGTAATCGATTAATCACGATTAATCCGATTAATCATTTCAGCAATATCTCAAATGCTGCATGATGTATAAAATACTAACCAGGCCTCAGTTCCTTTTCAAATAAAATCATTTTCTTTTGACCTTTGGCATCTACTCGGCATTAAACTGATCTGCCTAAACCTGCGTTGGCTTCCAGGTCAGAACATTTGACCGTATCTCATCTCAATAAATAAGTGCAGCATCTTTAAACCAAATGTGGCGATGTGCAGGAGCTGCTTTAAAATGTTACTGCTGTGACTTCCAGCAGTAACATTGTGGATTAACAAAAAGGAAACCTCTGGATACCCGAGCCATGTTGCAGATCCTGAAGATTCGGTTGATGATGTCTTCATCGATGTCCGCTGATATGAACTCCACTTGAATCGGGCCGTAACAGCACGAGTTCTTCTCTGGCCAGTACTGCATACATAACTATAACATCAGAAGAGACAGGCTCTGCAATTTCAATGCCTTTAGAACATTATTTATTCAATCTGACATGCTCTGCCAGTAGATGGCAGCACTCCTAAAAAAGCTGTGCATGTTGTTGTACCTGTGCTGCATCCATCTCGTTGAGCATGACAATGGAGGAGCAGTTGTAGTCAAACACCAGCCTCCAGAAGTCCCCCATGGTGTTTGGCAAAGGATGCTGGGTAACAATGAAGGCTGCTGGCTGTTTGTGGCTCTGGAAGGTTAACATGGTCTATGGGTAAATGGTAACCAGAACCCTGAAGTTATGAAGAACATCAGAAGTATGTTTAAACTTACATCCATTAATGCAGCGTTGATGTAGTTGGAGCTCTCTCCATCAACAGATATGAGAAAAGGCAGACATCGGTCAGCAGACAGAACGTCCATACTGCGGTTCTTATCGTGGTTCCGGGGCAGTAAGCCCACACTGCAGTCTTCTGGACGAACTCTAGGTGTCACTATATTCAGCGTCTATCAGATCCATAAACAATAAATTAAATCGTTACGATCCAGCTAAAAAAAAAACCCACACATTCTTGAATTTAAGGGAAAGGATTTTTACGTCTTTTTGTGAAGTCTTGAAACAAAACCTTTTCCATGACTTACCTGGAACTCATCTTTAATCTGGCTGGAGTTGGTCTGTGGATCCAGTCTGCTGATATTGTAGTAAACCGCTCTGAACTCGCACACTGGAATCGCTGTGTTCCCACATAGACATGCTTCCAAGATGGCGTCATGAACAAACACATACTGCTCCTGCAACGTCAACAAAAGAGAGTCTGGGGGTGTCGGTGTTTTTCTGTCTCCTGACTTGGTGAGCAAACAGCTGCTCAGCCTTGAACTCTGTTCCACTTAGAGCAGCAACGAATGTCACTTGTTGAGTAAACGATGCATTTTTGGCCCAGCAGCATTTTCAACACTCCATCAAAAGTAAGCAAACTAGGAACTCAGTTTCTGTTTGTTTATGCATATAAATGCAGAATTTGCATTCTACTGCTGTTTCGACAGACTAAGACAGAATTGATAGAGCAGGGAGTGTTGCAGTGCATTGGTCCTTTATGGTGAAGTTTGGTCTTTCTTGTCTGAACTCCTAAACCCTCAGGTGAGAGCTGCAGCAGCCAAAGTGCATACTAATTCACACCTGGCTGCTTATCTTGTGTCAGTTCAGTTTTTGTGTCCGTGTCCCACACGTGTTTGTCTGCAGCTTCTCGCATTTTCAATTTGCCTCCAATGTTATCGCTCAGCTTCCGTCTCTGCTGAATTTTGATTTGTTGCCCTTCGAGTGGAGAGGAGAGTTTAAAAGCATTATCAAGGTGACCTCTGTTGGTCATTACCTACTTTAGTGGCATTCAAATACACATTCACATGCAGAAACACACGCGCAAACAGATGAGTGATACACACACTTTTCTCTGTGCCTTTTAAAAGATTAATTGCTTTGTGTTGTGCGGAACAGGATTATAATAGAGGCGAACTGCTTCTACGCTGACACAAATTGCTCCCACACATTTAAAAAGGCAGGGCAGGATGCATTTAGCTTGGTTTCAAGAGGCACACACACAAAAAGCTAGCAGTAACAGCACTATTGTCATCATAACAGAGAAAAACCCCCATGTGATGCTCTGGGTGGGTTTCATGAACCAAACACTTCTAAATGACATTCAAAAGTCATTTAATCTTGAAGCGTAAAGCAAGTTAGGCTGTTCTTTTTCTAATGGTGGAAAAGTTCATTTTTTTGGAAGCACACTATTTTCATTAAAGGCACAAATAGAAAGCAGGGGCGGGATGGATTAGATGGGCTTAGAGTAGCTTAGAAAGAAAATGAATACCTCTGTTCCAAAATGACATGGCCAACAGTTGCAACTCGTCTCGCTAATAATGACTGATGAGGCTCATTCAGAGCTGCTGAATAAACAGTGGAGAACAATGACTAACTGTGGATGTCGGCTCACAAAAACGACTCTTGAGGAAATCTGTGGTGGCTTAAGGACATTAAACCAACGATATCAGGTTCAAACTCTTTGAAGTTACCTTTGGGTGAGTTTTTAACAACTTTTTTACTGTACATATTATCCTCCTACCTCTGTCTGGACCATGTTGACCCGTTGGGATCTCAGTTCACGGATGCAGTTGAAAATATCCACCACTCCTTCGTTCTCTGCCATGTCCAGCATGATGTCCACAGCGATGAAGCAACCTGTCCTCCCTGCACCAGCGCTGCAGAAACACATGGAAAAGATTCAACTCGCTTGTGAGCAACTTGTCTAGTTTTATGAAAGCTTAAAAAAATACTTTCCTCAAAATTGACAAGCCAATAAACAAGAAGTCTTGATCATAGTTACGGCTGGGCAATAAAACAATTACAACATCTATCATCACCGACACATGATCAATATCAATAGAAAATACGTCTGATAGATCACATTCTGGGGGATGTAGGCAAAGAAAATAATTTAGCCGCTTAACTTCTCAGGGCTAGCAAAGCTAACTAGCTCACTCTTTGGTTACCTAGCAACAACCTTAGTACCTTGCGCAGCAGCAGTTTCAGGTTTCGCCGCTGTGCCTCATAACTGCTTAATAATAATGAAAAACAACAGTGTGGAGTGAAAACTGAATAAAAGAGGAAAGGACACATCAGCAGTAATTTGGATGTTTAAGACAAATAGCGAGTCATGCTCAAAGGGAAATTTATAACCACTGTCCTCTAACTTTATATTAATCTTTAGTTTGGAAAACAACATTCAATTTAAAACTACAAGGAAGTTTAAATGGCAAAGGAAAAGTGTAATAAACATTGATTGTGTAACCATAAGGCCAAAATTTTGATAATTAGTTTTAATAGTAGTTGGTATTTCTGAAGTATGACAGAGCCGTGGCGCCACAAAGACCAATGAAGTCTTCTACTTCTTTTACCAAAATCTCATTAAAGTCTACGGGGAAAAGTTCCCTCCTTTTTACAGCTCTTGGGGAATTCCCCTGCAAAAATACACAAACTTAGCAAAGGCTCAATCACAAATACTGTTTTCCTCTGTCATCCACACACATAAAGACACCCAAGTATCCCATGCCTTGTGTTAAAGTGACAGAACTGAACGGCAACACCTGGACAGAAGAGTTGGGAGACGAGGCAGACCAACAGATGAAAAGACGGAGCGAATGAGTCGAGGAGAGAAGGAAGCAGCACCATGGAACGATGTGAAGATGTTACTGTGAGCGATAGACGCGATCATAACGGAGGGAAAGAGGGACAGGTGAAGGGATGGAGAGGAAACCAAAGAAAAGAGGCATGGAGGGACAGGGAAGCGGAGAAAAGAGACCCATCTTTCATTCTGCAATCCTTATGACAGTTTTCAGAGACAGCTGGAGAGAGAGAAAACAAGGAGAGAAGAGGGAGAGAGAGAGAAGGAGAGATAGAAAGCGCCTCAGCAGATTACCTGTCAGCGTCTGTGATTAATGTAGAGACCAGAATACTGTTGGGTGTGTGTGTGTGTGTGTGTGTTGGAAAGCTTTGTGACACAGGCCAACAGCGTTAGAGTGCCCCCGGAAATTGGAAGTGACTGCCATAACTTCCTGCCTGTCTGTCCACATACTTCCTTCACGCTCGTCTGTTTACGTGTCGGCTCTCTTCATTTGTCTGTCTGCTGTTTTCTTCCATTCTCTGGTTATGTTGCACTTTTTCTGCTTCTTCTTACTTCTATAAAGTGGATGAGGAATACACAAGTGTGTATTTGAAACATTGTATATCTGTGTAAGTGAGACATTAACAGGGGAGAAACTAATTTTGTAGAAATAAAAGGCCAAGAAAACATTTAATAAAGATCATACTGATTACCAGGTCTCTCAAAGTTGTGATTTAACAAAACTGTCTTGTTGTCAAAAATAGCTATCTGAGTTTTAACAAAATGCTTTGAGCTCGACTTCATTACATGCATATTGCATTGAAATTTCTAAATTATATAAAAGTGATTTCCCAACTGCTTGCTCAGGTTTTCTGAGATGCGAAAACAACATTTAGTTATGTTTGTTATTTTAAATGTTTAAAGAAAAGGAATCTGCACACTGTGCCCCAATTTCACAACAGTCTGAACTTTCAACAATCCTACTTTGCAGAACAGGTTTTCCTTTTTATTTTATATAATAGATGCAACCACTGCTTCACAGCCAAATGCAAAAGAAAATGGGTCAGTGTGGAAAAAAATACCTAAAAAGAAAAAATAGGTCAGAGAGAAAAACACAAAAACATATGATAAGTGAATGAGAATTTTGAAAATAGGCGCCTCTGACAGTATTTTGTCTCCATTATTTACTAATAATGGCTGGGTGTTAACATTTATTTAGTGTAGTCCCCTGCTGAGATCTACACTTTGCATTAATACAAGTTTCAATTATTTCAAATGAATTGAGAAATTCAGTCCAAACTTCATGTCAGATCTCGCCAGAGGGTTTACTATCTAAGCCTGAGTAACAATTTGGCCTTTTTGGTGACTATTCTGAAATGAACAAAAAAATATTTTCCCAATGACAATAATTTAATAGTATGTTTGTGTGGGCCAGACTGGAGCGCACTGACATTGACATGCCCACAAATGTGTTTTTGTTGTTTCTTTTTTTGTCAGTTAAAACATTTTATCTGAAGTCTATCATAACCGGCTCCTAAAACAAACCGATAATAGTTCTTAGAAGAACATCTTCTATTTTGTCCCTTTCTCTGGGAAAAAAATAAATTTGCAATTTTACCATGAATATATTAGCTCTGGATTCATGTCCTGGTTGCCTTTTTGATGCAGCATCAGAAAACCTTCAGCCTTTAAGTCCCAACCTCTAGAAGAAAACACTAGAAGATGTGAGACATAATTTTACTTAACATCACAAAGAATAAAACTAGTTTTATTTGGGATCATTTTACAAGGTTTACAGTTGCAAAAAAATTTGTAGTTGGGAGATGCAAAGGGCTCAACAATATGTAGTTCATAAAACATATTGTAATAGCAACATGTTGAAGGACATGTTTGTAAAAAGATAACCTGAAGAAAACATACATATGGAAGAAAAGTAGAAAACCTAGTTAATTATGGTATTTAGAAAAGAGACAGACACCAAGCAACCACACAACTTCAGACAAATATAAAGCATTGTGGTGGATGAAACAAAGTAATGAATTTAAATTTACACTTTTTGCTTCTATGTTTTCAAAGTATCAAATATTGGGTAAAATATTTTAACATCTAAAAGTCCAGAACCAGAACCTTTGTATTCACGTGTTTCTGGTACGGCACTAAATCTGATGCACAAGCGACATCCTCAAACAGCAGCGATAGAGGATGCTTCCCTGGGCTAGAGATTAATTTTTTTCAAAATCGATTTGATGGAGAAGACTTGAGTGTTCAAGTCGTGTTAACAGGAGTTAGCATATTAGCGAAGTCAGTCAAGCCTGAAATAGCATCTAATTGCTAAACATGCTGCAGCAGCGCTAACGCTAATGTCAACGTTCATAGTTCACATTTCTAAAGCAATATTTTTTCAAGTTAGTTTCATGAATGATCAGGGGTTACAGAAACATATGAAAGCTGAATGGGTAGATTAGCACATTGTTTTTAATCTGCTACTTAGGTCATCTCAGTGTGTTGTGTTACCTGCAGTGTACCGCTATGGGTCCGGCGTCTGGCGGATTGAGGAACTTGACCTGCCGTATGAAGCCCAGCAGTCCCGTGGCGTAACAGGGAACGCCGTGATCCGGCCAGCTGGTGAAGTGAAACTGACGAAGTTCACGGATCTCATGGTGGCCCTTCTGAAAAACATGACGACGCGCCATGATCAGTCGCATGCGTTTGAAATGAAAACCTCAGCAAAGGATTTCACCTGCTTGTGAAAAGTGTTGGCCATTTTCTCTCCTGATTATGATAAATGCAGGTATGTCACAAAGCTTTTTTCCTCTTTTGGGGCAAACTGACAAGAAGACACATCACAGTTCAGGACCCTAATTTACAGCAGGGATTTTCAGGAATACAAGGGCCTTGATGTGTCTTTGGTTTCACATGGAAAATAAATCAATCTTGTGCATGTCAAGACGGTGCTCGGGGCCACTTCTGGGACTGAGTGGCAGGAAGACTTATTGTGGCTCATTTGCTTAATTTACAGGGGAGATTTGGGGAAACTGAAGGCCACTCAAGCTCCATAAAAAAGATTAATTGATTTCACAAATCTCATGATGGTTCTTTGGGGAGAAACTTACAGAAAGAAATGCCATCATCCAGTTCAGCTTCCCAGTTTGCTACCAAGGAGACCAGCATCCTTCTAAGTCCTTTGGGTGGATTGTACATCAATGTAAAAGTACCTATCTAAATATAACTTAGTCAAGAGGAAAAAACAGTAACTGTGAGGCAAATTTAAAAGCATGTTACCTACAGTGGAGGCACAGTTTTGCGTAAAGCACTGCATGAATACTGGAAATAAAATGGAAATTCTCTGTGACTGAGGGTAAAACTCTAAACTACATTTCTGGAGACTAAATAGCTGATTGATTGAAATAATGGTGAGAAATACTTTTTACTGTATTACAGTCAAATAAAAAAATGGCATCCATGATAAGCAGGAAAATCATTCTCCAAAATCTGATCACTTCTTTTAACTTTTGACTTCTAATGGCTAACATGTTCTCCCTCTGTCTGTCTGAGTTGGTTCAAAACTCTGCAGTAAGACCAATTAGTGGGACTAAAAGGCACAAACGTTTCCCTATGCCTACATATCGGCATTGATTCTCTGTGAATTTCAATATTAATGTTAACATTTTATTCTTTAATACCAGCTTGAAAATCTGAAAAACGTCAAATTATCAGGAAAAAAAAAAAGGCATAAATTGTTGAAAAGAAATGGCAGGAAAAAGGTACTGTTTTTATTTTGATCAAGGAATGGAGGTCAAATGAGCAAAAACTGCAGCCACAGAAGATACCTGAGGCCATCAGGAGAGAATTAGTGAGCAGGTGTGAAGTGGAAGATACCCTGAAATACAAAACTTCCAGAAAATGACTTAATGGGTTATTGCTGCTAAACATGGTGGTCGTAGAATCTGTTAAATTAATGAACTAATGTCAGTTATTGACCCAGTTTTTCCATTTTAGCTTTGTTTTGGTATAATAAATGACAGTGTATAAACTGATGTGTTTTTGTACACTTAAAAAATGGAGTAGAACCCAGAAAAGACTAAATTGCTTTTATGAAACTCTAGAAGTGTCAGAGGGTGTACTTTCTTTTTATTATGATACGGCAACCTAAATCTCTTAGTTTCTATTTTGAAAATAGATCTGCGTCACACTTTGGGATTCTATTTCCTTTTCCTCCCGTTCCCTTACAACACTGTGTGCTCTTTCTTTAATTATTCAGAACAATCGATTTCCTTTTATGCTTCTAAACTGAGAGCGGTTTAAAACGGAGAGAGTCATGATCTCCCAAGTTCAGTTTACGCTCTAAGAATAGAAACTGAAATGAAACTGTTGTTATTGCATCCCTCATCCTGGGTCAAGGTAGGAAGGGTTGCAGTGGATTTTTTTTAGCATAATGATGGCTTGAGAAGAAGCACTGGCACAATGAAAAGAGAATAAAAGTCAATAAAGTGAGTGTAAACAAGTGTAAAGTTCAAGGAATAAATGATTAGATTGAGGATTGAGAGACTGGAAGAAGATGAGAGATGGTAAAGGGAGGAATAAAAGAGACTACAAAGGAAAGAAAAGACGGAAGTAAAAAAGAGTAAAGAGCGTAGAGGGAGAGGAAGGACAAACGGCAGCGTAAAACCCAGAAACACCACATGGTAATTTGATTAGTCGACTTTGCATCGATCGACTCTTCTCTATGATGTTGAAATTACTTCTCTAAATCAATAGGCGGCATAAAAACATGGCCTCAGATTCACAATACTTGGGTTGAAAAAATAAAAACATTAAAATGTTCAAAGGAAAATGAGAATCTAGAATTGCCCCTCGCAGTGAAAAATGAGAACAATTCCTTTAAAGATCTGCACAGTTATTTTAACAGTTCCTGTCAGCACATAAAAGAATGAAATGAATCCATAATTTTATGACATTCTATACAACTTTTCACTGCATTTTCTCTTTTTGCATAAATATTTTCATCTTCCGTCCTGTGGAAACTAGACGAAATGCTCCGACTACCTTGTGAGAGCCACTTAACCTGCCCTTTATTGTCTGAGTGTCCTGAATCTGGATATCGTGGGACAACAGGATGAGAAAGCTGCAACAATCATTAGGTTTTTACTTACAAGTTCACCCTGACATCGAGGAGATTGTTCTGTGAGAACAATAACCAGTTATGTTTTATGCAATTTCCCTTTCATTTCTCTACTAGTTGTTTGAAATAGGAGTTTGAAATAACATAATTGTTCAAAAAAACATCAGAATAGATGTCATGATGAAAAAGAACAGATTTGTTGTCTTTATTTTCTTGTACTGAAACACTGGAAGCTTCACAGTTTTTTCTAATACTAGAGTAGAAAAATGCGTAAGCATTCAAAAATAACGACCTTGGAAAACTGAAGTGTTTTATTTCTGGGAAAACATGAGTTGCTCTGTGCTTCATGAAAAGCATAATGTTCTTTAGTCCTTCGTTCCATGAGACCTTCCTGGTTGTAACAATGCAGGCTGCAGCTGCACCTCAAATCAATCTGCTCAGAGCATTTCTGTGCTGGAACATATTTAAGAACCATTTATGGTTCAACTGAAGTCTGATTAAAGGTTAGTAGATTAGACTAATTAAAACCTCTGCGCTACATAGCTGCTGTCAGTTTTCATCAGTGCTGTTTTTTATTTTTTAGATTTTTTTCTTTTGATTTCATGGAGTATTTCTTTACTATTTATTAATAACAAGAATTAATTAATTCTGAGTGAAACGGCTCTCCATATACAGATTTTTCAAAGACATAATGAATGACTCTGTTGCAGATGTTACACTCTAAAATGTCATTGTAATCACTCCAAAGTTCAACCAAATGTGTGTCATTTTCTCTCAATAAAGAAACAAAGCACATCTGCTTTGTCACAACATGGCTCAGTTCTGACACATTATTAGATATGAGTCTTTATTGCCTTGGAGCTTAACTGTGGCAAAACACTGCAATCAAATCATTCCTGCTGTACAGTAGGTACCTACAGTCCAGGTACGCAGCTGCTGTACCTACCTGGACTGTTTTCCAGCGTAATCTGATTAATCCCTGACTGATGCAGGATAAAATGCCCCAGAACTACATCTTTGTTCCTGCAATAGCATTATCTGTTGGTGTTTATATGTCTATTAACACCAGTTAGCTGCATTCTACAAAATGAAGATGATAAAAAAATATGTCCTGTCTGAACTGCCTGAAGTGTATAGGTTTTAATTCCTCTTCCTTGATTTGTGTTCAATGAGTTAGAATTCTATACACCAAGGTTAAAATTAACTAAATTTAACAAAATAACAAAAATTAAGGACAGATTTTCATTAATCGAAATAAATAACTACATTGAGCGTTTCTAAAACTAACTAAAACATACAGAAATTATGGAAATTTTATCTTTTGTTTCAATTTTTATGAATCCATCTAATAGTGAAATATTTGTTTTTTTCCACACATAAGCAAATCAGCTAATTATGGCACTCCATTCTCCTCCTGGTGGAGTTTACGCTAGTCTGCAAAATGGCAACAGCAAAAGTTGGAAGGAAACATCAGAATCAATTGTTCAACAATAACTGAATATATTTTATGAAAATGGTAACTTCTGTTGAGAATAAATATATTCTGTTTTCCTTCTGTCTCTGTTAGCTAGTTGCTAAGCTAAACCTAAAGGAAATGACATGTTAGGAAATGCAAATGAGAGCTATGTTTAGAGGAAATGACACACTAGGGAACGCCCTCTTTGGGGCGGAGCTTAGCTAGAGGCTAACAAAGGAGATCACAAACTCTTCTGGTGCCATTTTGTCTGTTACCTCCTGAAGGTGGCATGAGAAATGGACCAGCTGTATTTTGGTATTAATAAATGGAGTTCATGAATTCAACTCACTGACTCTTCTTTAACCTCATACATCGAGAACTCAGCATGGAGAACGGATGATTCTCCACACGTCTGTTGAGTATTGATTAGCTAATCAATACTGAACGGATGATTCTCCACACTTCTGTTGAGTATTGATTAGCTAATCAATACTCATGACAATACAATACTGTAATATTTTTGAATTCTGCACTTAAAAATTACCCAAAGTATGAAAAAACTAATATAATTAATAAAAACTAAACTAAAACTAAACAATATGTGGCTGATAATAACTAATAAAAACGATCAAACACTAAAAACTAATTAAAACTAGCTAGACAAACAAAAAGTCAAATAAAGTAAAACCCAAAATTTCTATAATCCTGCTGCACTCTCAAATCTTTGGCTTCACAAAAAATATTTGATTTCCAGACTTCAAAGTGTTGTTTACTAGATAATTCCAATTTTAATGGATTCTGTGTGATGGTCTACAACAACAAATGCTTCAAGAAAGAAAATGTCTTCAGCTACACATGCAAGTCTACAAGGTGACATCTGTTTTGCACAGTGAGAAAGAGACACAGTGAAACTAAAGTTGCAATCTTCTTTTCTGCATGTTTTGTGAAAATTCCACTTTCACAGATAAAATGAACTCTTTGAAAATAATGTCTGGCAATCCGTGGAACAGAAATGTTCCTCCCTCACCCACAGCTTTTCTTTACAACTGATCCTGACTCTCAAACACAAGCTACCTTTTGTGATCTTTTTTCCCTGTCCTCCATCTATCCTGCTCTCTCTCTTGCAGATGCATTTGCATATTTTCTCTTTCTTTGAGACCCTGTCAGCCTTCCTTACTCTCTGCTCAGTTAATCTCTTTGGATGTGCCATTAATAAATGTTTTCATTAAGATCCTGTTCTCATTATTCACTGCAAGTGAAGCAATTTAATTGTTGCCTCGAACCTGTTCACTCTCTCTCTCTCTCTCTGCCTTTGTCTTCCCTTTGCTTTGTTTTTCACATTCAGGAAGTAACAGGAACTTCTTCAGAGCAGAGATGGAACATTCTGAATATGAGTTTCTGCGTTCGCATGTATTATTGCATGCTGAAATAAATGACAGGCATTTCGAAATCAGCTTTCCTTTGAAACTTACACACACACACACACACACGCCCACCCCCACATGCGGAGGTGCTTTGGATTAATGGCTTGCTAAATGCGCTGATGGCAGGGGCTTGAGGACTTGTCTTGATAAGCTGCTTTCGTATGAGTGAAAGAAGGAAGGAAATATGGGATGGGGGAAGAAACAGGGTAAAGTGCAGAAAAGCGCAAAAAAAAAAAGTGACAAAAGTCAAAACGTATGTTTTAAGATGTAGGTATTTAAAAATGTGATTTTGTGGCAGTTTTGGTCAGAGAAACATGAAGTTGTCCTGCTTATGATGAAGTCATCTTCTGTGTCCTCAAACAGAAAGCTCTCTACTCTCACAAGAAATACAGACTTAATCAGGACTTTTAAAAAAAACTACTTTGTCTCTTAATTTACCTGCATACAAAGCAAAAAAAGGGGAAAAAATGATTATTGCATATAGAAGCGTTTCTGCAGTTTCACCAACTCAAATCTAAGACTTTTAAAGACCATTATAAATAAAATTAAGATATTTTAAGATCTGTTTAAATACAATTTAAGACTTTATCGAACCATGAGGAATTAAATTTAATACTTTTTGAGGCCAAGAAGAATGAAATTTAAGACCTATGTCTTAACTAATGTACAAAATAAAATTGCACATATACGTTTGTACGAATGGAGAACTATTGAGAAAGAAATACTACTACTTGTGAGATTAACTATAGATACTGGAACAACTTTGTTCAAATAAAACTCCTAAATGGTTAGTATTAGCGCTTGACCACTGTGTTTAAAATCCACTAAGCCTCAGACTGACTTTGCGTCGCACCAAATGTTCTGGGATAAGTTCTAGCAGAAGCAGCGACAACCATTTTCAGGGGAGCTTTAGCTACACCAGAGGATCAAAACTGACATTTCTGGAGTCTGTTTGTGGCTCTTGGTAGAAGCTTTGTGCTTCTCACACTGCATTTGGCTTCCTGCATCCCAACAGGGCCGAGCTTTTTTTGCACAGAATGCATGTAGCATCATACAGGTTGGCAACAAAAGTGAGCCATTGGCAAAGGCGAACGTCATCCAGCCAGCTGGTGATAAATTTGCACTTACCCATAGCTAGCAAGGCTATATAGGCAAAATGTTACCAGTAGCCTCAACTGCCTTGAGTCACAAAATGCAATAAAGATGTCTACCTTTGGCCTGACAGAAAAAAAACCCTACATATAACTCAATATTACAAAGTTCTGCCACGACAAAATTCAACACCTGTAATTAACGAATTTATGGAAAAATTTAAATTTTAAAACAAATTTAAGATATTTTAAAGCCTTAATTTTTGATACACTGATTTAAGACTTTCAAGATGTGCAGACATCCTGCATATAAAAAAAAATATATATAGCATAGAAAAAACTTTTCCTTGTTTTGTCCTCAATCTGAGCATATTACCATCAAATCTTCATATTATGTAAACAGAGACATCAACTGCTTCTACAGTCAGAGGAAGGAGAACCTTCACAATCCCAATCTAGTTGGTGAAATCTGCCGGATGAAGGAAGTCTTGTTTACCTTTTGGACAGTGAATGTCCGGATGACGTATTCAGCCAGAGGCTCCGTTTCTATCAGGGTCACCTTGATGTCTCCATAAACCTCTGTCTCATCAGGCCAGTAACGAACACATTTCACCTGATAAAACACGATTTACACAAACACACAGATTTAAGCAGAGTGCCTGGTGATAATCACAAAACCGAAAGTCCGGCTGCACACAGGTACTCTCAGGACACAATCATTTTTAATAGCGCTGAAGATGAACTCACCCTTCCCACCTCCACCAGATTTGTAACCATGACGATAGAGGCAGAGTTTTCCTGCCAAACCATCCTCCAGAAATCCCTCACCGTTTCCTGCATGGGTCCTGACAGACAAAATACACAAAATCAGTGCTGACGGGTGTGTGTGTGTGTGGGGGTGTGCAGATGGGTGCAAACTCATGTTAGAAAGGAAAATATCAGCAGTGATAATGCAGACTGTTATAAACACACAAGCACAACACAATTGAAGACGGACACACACACACACGCACACACCCCATCAATCCCAGATAGCAGTTTTGGGGGTTTGAGGTAATGGGGTCTTAAATTTGTCAGGGGGATTTTATACAGCAGTTTAGATTTAGGAGGCTGCTGTAACAGCCTTCCACTTCGAAGTGACGCCATGCTGGTGGCGGCAACACACACTCATACACACGCACACAAACCACACTTCAGCTTGTCATATGCTTACTGCACCAGTTTAATTACCTTGTGTTGCGATGTAATGTCTGGGTCTGTGATAGCCCTGTGAGTCAGAGGGAACAAGGCATTAAAAAGCTTCCTTACCTTCTGGTTACATTTTTGCTTAATGCGTTTTTTCTTTTTTTCTAAATTTTATTTAGTTTCAGGGTTTTATGCATCAGAATACAGTGAAACTGATTACACAGTGGTGGAAGGCTGGTGGTTTGACTTGAGCAGCTTGTAGTCACTGAATAATATAAAGCTTACTGCAGGTCAATGTGAACCAATCAACAGGTGAAGCAGGAAGAAATCAAAACATTGCATTGCTCAGTCCATACCTCCAACTGATTAAAATGTAGGCATGGAACCTTAACAGATCAAAACATCTCTGCAGGCTTTATTGAAGGTAAGGTGAAAAACCTTGGGAAAAATTCTTACAATATAACACAATATCTGAAGTGTCAATATCATGCTAATGTCAAAAAACACAATTTTACAACTGTCGTGTTTCTATTTAATAACAAATGCCATTAAAATCAATAAGTTTATTCACACAATGAGTCATTAAAAATTAAAGTGGCGATAGAAGTAAACATTTGCATGGGATATATTCATATTTCAGCCATGGCACTAGCACTATCAGCCGTAAGATGATGTCTTATTCAGGCATCAGAGTGACAAGTCCCTTATTCCTGGCAGTGTCTAAGTACGCAGCGTTTTAGGGAAATAATAGTCAGCAGTTTTACAGAAGATCTGTGGATTCAACAGATCTTGAACAACAAACTCAACTTTTGGTGAACTCTGTGATGCTGCAGTTACTCGATGGATACAAAGTGTTTCCATCACAGGCTTTGCAAAATACACAGATTTCAATACGTCTGAAAAACCACCTGATCCATGCACAAAAAACTTATCAAAAAATGTTACTGTTTTCAAAATTGCAATTTATCCATCCAGTAAACTTATTTTCTTGAATTCCAATTTGCACAAAATATGGTCAATAGAAACGCAGAGACGGTTTCAGAAGCTGTTGAATCATTGCTTGCGACTATTTTGAATCGTGGTTGTTTTATTAATGTTTTTATAATTAAAGCATAAAAGTCTCTGTAGTGCATTCTTGTGGTTTTTTCTTTGTGTTCTTCCTTTTTTTCCTCTTTTCCTTAATATATTCAAGTGTAATTAAATTTGTCTCTGAGCACATCCAGTGTTAGTTTCTTCTTCCTTTCAATCTTTCATTAAATACTTTTTAAATATTGATATCTCGTTGGATTTTGAAATTTTATTTTTTTACTGAAACACTTATGAATTCAATAGTCTGACTTCAGATATCAAAGAAGCTCAAATTTATCATTTTATTTTTCTGCCAAATTCATTTCCTTCACCACCTACTTGTGCATTTCCCTTTTTTCCAGCTCTATTTTTCCTGTTTTGTCCTCCAAACTATCCGCTTGTCTCTGAATAAACCAAGGTTGTTTTTTAAATAATCAACGGTTTATAAAACAGGATCCTTTTTTTCTCTGTCAGTAACTTTCTAAACACCGATTATTCCATTGATGTTATCCACTGCTCCTAGTTAGACAGATAACTGGGCTGAGATTAATACTTTAATCAATTTTTGTTGCTATTAAAATCCCCCTTGTGTTTCTTAACTGAGACAATGTAATGCTCAGATTTTTGTTTTCCACGTCCCTCCTTCCTTACATTTTAATAAAAAAGGCAGATTTTCTCCAACAAATTCATTAGAGCAGTCAATACAACCATGTTGTGCTGTAAAGAGATTACAATGAATGGTAGCATTGAGGAGGGAATAGAAATGAAGAAAAAATCTAATGGATTTCCAGATTCCAATGTGACTAAGTTTGTTAAAATTAATCTTTTAGGAGATCATCTAACGCTATGAGAGTTTAGGAAGTGGTCAAAGTTTGGATTTTAAGTCTTTGTGGCAGGTTGTCATTAGCTGGTCTAGACCTGAATCTTAATGGAAGTCTTTGCAGACCTTTAGATTATTATAATGTGATAAGATATTAAAACACCAACCTTGCTTAGCTAGTCGTGAGAGGTTGAGTGGTTAAAGTCTTTTCTCTGCCTACATTCCCCAGAATGCTCTGCAATTCTGAATTGAAGTTCAGTGGAATCGTATTGAATGTATTATGTACTGATATTACATTCAATATCAGTACATAATACTGATATTGAGACATATAATCGTGTTTATTGAGACATATATTGCTATTAGTTTATTGCTCTATTGTAGTCGGTGTGTGTGTGCGTGTGTGTGTGTTAGCTCACATCAATATAGTTGGCGTTGATGTAGTCAGAGTGGGGGTCTCCATCCAGCAGCTGCAGTCGGACTCTGGTGTGATCGTCTGTGGGATCAGATAGCACAAAAATACAACAAGCCTAAAGTTACTTTTACCCACAGATCGGAGAAGCTAACTGTGCGGGTGGGGATCTAGCTACCAGGGGGCAAAATCATGACATTACAGACAAAATCAGTCCTCTTTAAGAAGATGTATGCACTGGAGACAATTTTTATAAAATGTGTCAAAATAATTTAAAATAAATTGAAAAACACAGTAATAGGATCTGGCATCAAAATGACACAAAACCTGGTGACAGAGCAGGAATCTGCATGGTTTCATTTAGAACTGTTGTTTCCTTCACATCTTTCAGTCCCAGAGCAGTTTCTCTCCGATGAACTCAATAGATTTGTTAGAAGCAACATAAAAGAACTCCCCAATGCAATTCAAAACCAACACTATTTGGATGTGTCAGAAATGCTGTTTCCATTACAATCCGCTGCTCTCAGCAAACACTTTTATTTGCTGCCAAATAACCATCAAGAGAAAGATTGTTTTACAAGAGGCGACTCTTTTAATGCTGGAAAACACTTTTCCCAATCTACCATAAATTTATTCAGAGATTTACTTCATTAAGTCAGTAGCAGTTTATAAAAAAACATTACAAGGTCATTGAAATTTAGAAGAGAACAAATTTCTCTCTCAATAAAATGTAGATAACACTTCCATTATACTTCTAAATGCCAAAGATGTAATAGTTGATGGACATGAGCATAAATAAACTAGTTTTATATTGCAAAATTTACATTTCATGTCACAACAATCTTCAAAATGTTTTATAGAAATTTTAGAATTATAATTCCTTTGTCACTGTGCAAGAAAATCCAACAAACGTTTTGCATAACAGACCAACAAAAAGTAGAACCTTATTTTCCAAACAGCAGTAAAATAATACATGGTTTTCATAGTTAAAAACACAACTGACCAGTGCTTAGTGAATTCTTTTTACCACCATTTACTCTAATTATCTCACAATAAAATCCAGTGCAACCAAAAAAATGTAGTTTGAGTTAATCTGTTTGTGTTTTAATAGAGAACATTAGTAAACAAACAGCATGATGGAGACCAAAGAGAAGGCAGCTCAGTGATAAACCTTTGCAGAGGTTTAAAGCACGGTAAGATGGTGTAACCTGTTCAATTCTTCATCTAAAAATGCAAGCAGTGGCAATCAGATTTAGTTGTTCTGCTTAGATAAGTGGTGGCAGCAACATGGTGTGGAGTTCAGCTGGAACAGAGAAGCTAACCATAGTGGATAAGAAGATGGATGGAAGCTGCAAAATGGAGCCAACCAGTTTAGAGCAGAGAATATTCATGAGTTATTCATGAGTACAAAGGCTCATTTAAAATCAAAAGAATTGACTTTTCAGACCGTTGTATGTAATTCAACATAATGTACCACATTGTAGGTAACCTTTATTTGTTTCAGTCTAAAATTCCGATTTTTAAAATAGTTTCTGACATTAAAATACAAAATATATTAATTAGAATGGCTTTATTAAGGTACGGTAAGGCTCATATGGAAGATTAAAAGTACATTTGGAAAATTGATCACTTTTAAGCAAGTAATATTTATGTGTTTTATTAAGGCTACATTTCTATTGGTCTATTGTAGGATTCTAATTTTAAATGTCATGTTTTTATGAACTATAAGCAGAAAATTGTAACTAACGGCTTTCAATCATCCGTCTGTGTAATTCATCTATATAGTGTGATTTGCTTATTGACAAAGTTCCTAAAATAAATTAACTTTTCAAAAATATTGTAATTTATTGAATAGGTCTCTATATGATAATGTTAACCAATTGTTCCACTATAACCAAAAAAATGAAACACTAATTTCACCTTCACACTCAAACTTCATCCTCATTACATGTCACAAGAAGTAAATCAGCTTTTTTTTTTTTTTTACTTCTGAAAGTCATTATTTTGTTCTGGGCCCAGTAATAGCCATCTATAATATTCGGATGCACATGAGAGTGATTACATATAATGGGAGGCAGTCATTTGGCTTAGTCGTGTCATAGCAACAGGAGGTAATTGCAGATGAGGTGGGCATAATTCAGACTGATTATCTCTAGTTTGTTCCCCGTCACCTACAGTCTTTGGCTGCTTTCTTAACAGATTTTTTTTTTTTCTTTTACCGCCCCCACTGTGAGGTAATATGATAATGTGAAAATAACAAGAAGATGAGAACTAAAATAAAGCATAGAGAAGAAACTGGTACGTATAAATTACTGACAGTCATCAAGTTAACAGGTTGAAAAAAAGAGAAACATTGCTTTACTAATGCAAAGGTGGTTGTTTGAAATGTAGCTTCAAAAAAATAGCCATTTTGTACCTGTTTTGTCCCCTTTGTATCAGTTTTGTTGAGTCCACAAAACTGACCCTGTACATAATAAATTTATAAAAAACAAAATCATGTGTTATTGATTTTAAATTCAAAGCTTAACTTTTCATAACTGAAAATCTCGTCGTCAACAGCGGCTTTTAGAGGAGAATCTATTGTTCAGCCGATAGACATTCAACTGAGACCATTTCCTCTTTGCTCGCTGCGGCAACATGGGCGCAATTATTTTGTCAAGTAGGCGTTGACATTTTGGGAGTTTGAGTGAACATCTTGGAATAGATGTGACTTTTCTATTCATGGCAGCCTCAGAGTAAAGTTTGCAGTGGATTGAAATGCTTAGATGTAATTCAGAAATTGAAGGGATGCTGTTTTTTTTAACCAAGGAGTTTTTTTTAGAAGTCACCAAAAAACTGAGACAAATATGGAGCAGTGTGTGTGTTTGAAAGGGTTCGTTGGTTCTGCCATGGCTGGTGCTGCTGGTCTTCTGTCAGACCTTGGAAAACTTCCAGGTCCAGTTATCGTTTCATGTTCTCACCAAGCAAAGAAGTTCAAATGTAAGACTTTACAACAAAACCTTCAGCACTCTTGATCAGTGCCAGATTGGATTGAGATTTGCTCACCATGGTGTCGTTACAGACCTTTACTTTATCTGGTCTGTCCTCTGATGGTGTTTGCAGGTTTTTTTTGGGACTCGCCCTTTAACCATCTGTAAAACTTTACCTCACCACCCTACAGAGGAAGCATTTTATCATGCAAACAGAATCTTATTTCAGTCAGAACACTGCAAAAACACAAAATCTTACCAAGTATTTTTGTTTAGTTTCTATTCCAAATAACTTAGCTTTTGGAATAGAAAAGCTAAGATATAGGAGCTTGTGCCTCTTCAATACTGATACTTATAACAAGACATTTTTCCCATAAGTGAAATAATCTGCCAGTGGAAATAGTAAATTTTTACTTGTAAGTTAGTTTAGTCTTTTTTCAAGTGTGTCAAGATGTTTGCACTAGAAACTAGACCAAAAATACTTGGAGAGATTTTGTGTTTTTGCAGTGTATAATTCATTTGGAACATTGTGCAGAAAAAAACCTTCTTTAATTATCGTTTCAGATCGCCTGGAGAATTATCTGTCTTGTGTTTTTCTAATGAGAGAAATCTTGCTGCTCCGGCTGAGTGGCCACCGGGACAGCAGCGTGAATCCACTCTACTGGTACTAGATACTGTCATCAGCTATCAGCTCACTCACACTTTGTAACTCTTCTTTCCACACACTGCATGTACAAACAAACAGCAGGAGGTCGTCTGCCAGCCGTCTGCTCACTCTCTCCTTCTCCTGACTTCTATGCTTCCGCTTTTCTCCTCTTTTCCCGAGCCGATTCTGTCCACACGTCTCTCCTCTTCCTCTGTGCTTTCCCTCTGCTGCATCCCTTCCTCCCTTCCCTCTGTCTTGCCCCATACTGTCTTGCTCCTTCAGGCAGCAGTAATTACACAGACCTTGTGTCAGAGGCTGTCATAACAGGAGAGCAACAGATATAAGGCTGGGAGGAAGGAGGGGCCCTTTCTGCTGCTCTCTGCCCAGGAAGGGGAGCTTCTAATTGGGCTGAAATGGCAGGAGGTACTGGCTCGCAAACACTGCAAATCTGGACACAGGCCACAGGTTTGAAGAGGCTGACAGTGGGTTGGATCTTTCTGTAGTCTGTGTACAGTATATCAGCAGCTAAAAACGTCTCTTGAGACAAAGAGAAATGATTTTCTTTTCACTAATTAATAAATATTTGTGCATATATGTACAAAATGTCAAGTAAACATTTTTTTACTTGACATATAATGAAACAATATACATATCGCTATGTTTGAGAGAAAATACTTAGTTGTATGAAGTGCAAAGCAAAACAAAAATGCTGATATTTCACTGAGTCTTCCTGGCTCAAGCCTTGAACCCGGTTTTGGTTCTGCCAGAGGTTTGTTCCTGCTGAAGGGGCGTTTTTCCTCTCCACTGTTGCTACATGCGCTCTCTGCTTTGTGTGACTGCTGTAAAGTCAACGACGCAATACAAGCGATTGTCTACTGTCGCTACATTCTCACCCAGCAACATCAAGCCATTGACTTGCAGCATTCAACTCGATGCAATCTGCTGTGAAATTGATCTGCATAAACTGGATTGCATTTTCCAAAAGAGGCTCGCACAAACAGGCCACACCAAAAAGAAGTTGACCATTTTCTTGCAATTAATCACAGTGAAAAGGACAAGGTCATGATCATCTTTAACGTGGGGAAATTAATATCATGTTCACAACAATCATGACTGTATGTTTTCACTGGCACAATATAAGTGGGGCGAGATGTTTAAACCAAATATCTATGGTTCAGTGTTTAATCTGTTTATCTGTCGCCAGGAACTGATCCTGGAACCAGATATAGGCATCCAGAGTGCACACAGTCTCACGCTGGCATCTGTGGCACTGGACTGGAGTAACAACAAAGTCATCAGAAGCTGAGGTGTCCAAGGGCAAAGAGTCAGCAACCCATTACTCATTAATGAGCTCCACTCCTTGGCAGAGTCTCCCTCTCTTTATAACCTTGCAACTCTTCTCATTCCTCTTTTGGCCCCTCGACTCTCTGCTTTTCATTTGCCTCCATCATCTTTGAAATTCTTGTCATTACCCTTGCAGCCACTGTAAGAAAGTTTTTGTAGTGGAGAACTTGTTAACTTGAGGGGTCCCGAAAAGGCCAAATAAAATTGTTTCTTTCTTGTATCATGGACAGACTCAGAGTTAGTGGAATGTAGCAGAAAGCCGCAATTTGGAGACATCAGATCACATTTTAGCCGAGTGAGAGCCTGCAGACCGCTGCTGAACACAAATGAGAGGGAGTAACCAGAGTCTAATGATTGTTTGGTGTATACAGCAAAAAGGAGAGGGTTGTTTTCAACATCAGAGGTCATATAGCTTTATATAGCATAACACAAATTTAATACAGAAATACAGCTGAAATTATATATTTACACAAGCTGTATGAAGGAAAAAATCATTTTCTCACATCAAGTTAAAGTAAATGTACCCCTTTTCACACTTAGGACTACCAAAATTATCTCAATTTTGTGAATGCCAGAATCATCACAGAGAACATTTTGTAATTTTACAGTATATATATATATATATAACTGATGATATTATGGGAGAGAGAGGGAGAGAAATGGAGGTTTCTACTGCAAACTGAATAAGGATTTGTTCAGATAGGACTCTTGACATTTTATATAATTTTTAGAGTCAGAATGCCCATAAGAAAGCAAATATTTCATCTTTTTATAGGGAAACAAACATCTCTTGCTCCAAACACAAGTAATACATGGCCTGTGTGGTTTGGGACAAAGACTTGGCAGCTATTTCTGCAACATTTGATCTTTTTCCTGTCAAGGCTGCTGGATAAAGTCACCGTCGTATTACTGATACTGGACAAAACCTTATCAAGCTCCTGCAGATTTTATGCTCTTTTGAGCTGCAAGGCAATAAGCAAAGACGTCTACTTACAGGCTCTTTTGTTTACTATTGTCTTTGTTGCTGCATGAAAAATGCCAGAAAGAGAAAACAGAGCTTTTCTGCTTGAGGAGGAGGATTTCATGCATCAGTCCATTGGGTTAAGATTTAAAGTGGTGGAAAAATAAAGTGATTCAAACACATTCTAGATAGTTTGAGACATTCTTTAATATAACCAAAAATACGCATTCGACTGTCACTGTTGAGTGAGTGAGTTTCAGAGCAGTGAAAGAAGCTGCTGTTTGACAATTTCGATTAATTTAGAAGCCAATTAAAAAATCATTACCTTACCCAGAGCAATTAAAAGTGCTTTATTTGTGTAAACGAATTTTAACGCTGCTTTTGGCTGACTTTAAATGTCTCCAGAAACAGATGGAGCTGCTGTTTAAGACAGGTGATTAAATGACGGTCACATAGTGAGATGAACATACTGAACAAGGCGTTTTATGTCCCATCCTCTCCTTTCGCTCTCATCTCTTCTCCACTTACTCCTCTCCCCTCCCTTTTCAGTAGCCACTAAGCAGGGATCGTGTCTGTCACAGATATACTTAATCAGTTAACTCCCTTCAGAGCTCAGCTCACACATGGCATGCTCTCCGCTGTCAACTCGGCTCAAGGCGTTGGAAAATTTAATGGCGTCTGTGATTGAGGGAGGGAAGAATGTAAGAGACTGAGTGGTGTGTTAGCATGTTCCCACTTAAAGATCTTCTTCAGGGTGTGACAGATTTGTTTGCATTTTCTTTGAAGTATTCCAGCTGTTTTTGGTTCTCCAATAATGTATGTGCATTAGTGTGGAAGTGTGAGAGTGAAGGGTGGTTTGGTGTGTAATAGCCTATTTAGTCCAGCGCTGCCTGCAGCTGATGTGTCAAACAACCCAGGAATGATGTCGGCTTACACATGCACAGACACGCCGGCACACAGAAACATGTTTCCAGCTGTTTGAAGGCTGTCGGGACGACAAGGAAGCAAACGACAGATGAAAGAGGTTGAGGAGAGAGAGATGGAGTGCAGAAAGAACAGCAGCTTCAGCTCAATGACACGGCGCCCTGCAGAGCTGTTGGTCCATTCAGGGCGCCTCTAAAGTAAAGTGCAGTTTTAGGGCCACAAAATGAACACAGAAAAAGAATAGTGACCAACAACAATAAGGTCAATAAAGATGCCAAAAGAATTAATTAGTTTAAGCCTGATTTTACCATTTACTTCTAGTACAGATCATAATATGTAGACAAAGACTCACCTGTGGTTGCTGTAATGGAACTAAATGTTTAGAATAACACAAACATGTTTGAGAATGAACTTATCTGCAGTTATATAAAACACATAATGACTAACTTAAAGTGAATTAATGAGATGAACCTGAATCTCATCTTCCTGATTAAAACGCAGACATGCATGAAGTTATCACAGGAGCAACCTGATTAAGCTGTGGTTCATTTTTAGAACAGTCACTGAGAAGCTGGTCAGACAAATTAAATGTGAAGTGAGGCTCAAGAGTTTAAATCCTACCAGGTTGTGTGTGGTAATGGGTATAATTGTTCTTACAGCAATGCATCTCATTAATACAGATTCATTCATCAGTTAATCATCCCACACTGTCCATGATAACACAATATCAACTCCCTGAGGTTTTAGCACGATGACCTTTGACCACTTGTTATCCTACACTCTCCAAAATTAAATCAAACTAAATTCTTATGGATCATTTTAAAAACTTTAAGTAAACGGATCTACCTGGATCTTTTCACAAACTGCCAGTTACAACCTGCTGTTTCAACAATTAACAGCAATCATCATCAAGAGTATCAATGATGCCACTGCTGCTAAAACCAGAATAATTATCAGCATTTACTGAAATCATCCCCCCACAGGGAGCTGCAACAGAAATCATTTCATCATCATCTATACAGGAACGTCTTATTTTACAATCACAACTTCCTGATATGCAATCAAGTATAAAAAAGATAAATTAAAGGCAGAAAAAACCCCAGAAAGAACTATTGATGAGAGTTAAAAAGTGAAAAATGTTGTTCAAGAATCTTTCTGATACCAAAAACAGTCCAGAAAAAAAATCCCCTGAGCTTAACTTTGAAGCTCCTAACATGAAGTTCATGTATCAGTTTCCACAAGACGTCGTCTTCTAAGAACTGGTTGGATGTTGGATATGCCAACATTAAATTAAATAACATTTAAATGTTTATTGTTCATAAAGGGCCTGAGTTTTCTGTCTTAACAGTTAATTTACAAGAAAGGTAGAAGGCATTTCTAAATAATGGTTCTGTGTAGCCAAAACATATTACGTATAAGATTATGCAAATTATGAAAATGTGTAGACTTCTTACAATAAAGAACCTGCAGTATTATTGATTCCTCTTTATTAAATTACATACAACTTAACTTTAAAGGCTTAGATGTAAATACTTCATTATAGAGAGCACACATTGGTCATCAGGAAAACTCAGCTAAAGCACAGCACAACACAGATCACTGAGCTAATCAGAGGCAGTAATGGTTCAAAACGGAACATTAAAGTAAAGCTGCTGGGCCATGTAATGTGAAGCAGCAGTCGGAATATTATTGCTAATAAGGCTGATATTTTTGACAAGGATCATAAGCTACAGATTTGTTTAAGTTTTATAGCGGTTCTTAAAAAAGGGATTTCAGTTGAGTAAAATCAGTGGTTAACTAAACATAAATGTTTGGATTTAACAAGAAGTCAGTTTCAGGAGCAGAAAAACTTAATCTGTAATGGGTTCATGGAGAAGGTTTAACGTCTGTGTGTATGTAAACACAATGTAATGAGATTAAAATTTTATTAGAATAATCCATAAAGTTATAAACTACTGGTCTTCTTTAGCCACTAAATAAGCTAGGGTTAGGGTCAGAGTAAATGTTGATCATTTAGAAATTGATATGTCAAGTGGGGAACTTTTGTCTCATGTGAAGCGATGGCAAAAAAAGTTGTAAAATATTTAATTGTGAAAGCTGTTGTCATGCATAGAACAAATATATGATAATATTATGGTATTACAACATCTTGGGAGAGTCACATATTCATTCTCACAGACAAAGAAACACAAAAAAATGGTGTTTCCAGTTTGGTACTAACATGAAACAGGCTTCTTTAATATCCATGCAACAGCTTTGGGATAAACTAACGCCAACTACGAGCCAGGGCATAATGTCCGTCATTAGTGGGCGGTCTCGATGACAAATCCCCTGGAGCCAAGTTAGAAAATCTAGAAGAAAATCCTCTGGGATAAGTGGAGGCTGTTATTAAGCAGGATATTAATTCCCACGGTTATTATTGGCATGAAAATGGGACACTGTAAAAGATCCCACTAGATTTACACAAAGCTGTTCAGGTCTTTCGCACCCTTACAGAATAACGTCTTTGTTAATAACAGATATTTATGTTAACCGTACTGGTTATATGGAGAAAGGAAGAAGTCTGAGTGGATGGCAGATATGACATCCACATTCGCTGGAGCTCTCATGTTTATATGGCGTGCAGAGTGTGTGTTTGATGTTTGCGCATCCGCTCAGGATGCTAATATTTGTTGTGGTTCTTTGGTCAAACACTTCAGAGAAGATGTTGGCATCAGGACTTCAGAGCAGCTCACCAGACGTGTTGAGAATTGAAGCCAGAGAGGATAAGAAAAGAGGAGGAAGAGGCGTTGTCTGCTGCTGCAAGTAAAATTAGCACATATCTACACACAGCAACAGTCGGTTAAAAAACTGAAGCATTTTTTTTATTCACAGACAGACACTTTCACACATCCTTTCATTTGCTCTTATTTCTGCAGCAAACAATGATTCATGTAACCTTAGCTGTAATGAGAAGCAACAAGATGCGAGAGAGGAATCTGATTATGGCGGCGATGCTCTGGGGTGGGACGCCAGCTGAAGCTTGGGAGCGTGCCGAGAGGCGCTGCTTAGCAAAAACTGACCCTTTAATGAATGTCACCGACCAGAACACTTTGGGAAATCAGTGAACAGCAAAAGGAGCAAGTTTGTGTTTGTACGTAGAAGAGAGGAGGTGAAGAACAAAAGGGAGTAATAGGAGGTTAAGAAGCTGGGGAACGATGGATGACAGGAGAACCACACGTGAAAGAAAGAATGAAGAGAAAAGTCAAACTGCGTAACAGGAAAGTAGAATGAATAACTTTTACACTGAGCCTTTGTGTGTATTTTTAGCAGTTATTTTTCCTCTAACCCTCCACATGGCATGTTAAAGAAACATCACATAGCGCTTGGAGAGTCAGGAATATTTATATAGAGTTAAAATAATTTGAACTTGCACATCCTTGTCTCGTGTCAAAGTTTATAGCAGCTTGTTTAAATTTCATTTGTGCTTTTTGTTTTGCTGTAAACACTGGATGGAGAACATAAGCAGAGGGCAACAAAGGAACAACTGACATGAAGAAAATAATGAAGTTCGACAGTAAAATTCAGTGGATTTCAGCCTGAGTTCTAATAAGTTTGATCCAAGTCATTTCTTCAAGTGTATTTTTTATTTCTGAATATGCATTCAGCTCTTCTAGGAGTGAGAAAAAGTACAGTGCTGGTTGAACTACTTTGGAATAAATATGAGGATGGATATCCATAACTGGGAGGGGACGTTGCTTTTGGCAGAGCCTTTGAAACAAGGAAATCAAAGTTTAGCACATTCAATCGACTTTGAGCCATTAAAACTAACTGCATGCTTATATAATATATTCTGTTCAATAACAGAAATGTTTGATGTTTCTGAGCTTTATTGTGCAATATTTGCTGAGATGGATGTAAGAGTAAGGAATGAGAAAATCAATGATCCGATCAATGATCATTATAAATGTGCAGGTTAAACAGATTGTTTCTGAATTTTTATTAATTTCCATCAAACAGGAGAATGAGAGCGAGGAGATGTTATTCCATCATATACAGCTCCAGAGAATTTAATTGTGTTACACAGAACAACATATTTCAGCCCCATGAACACTTAATAAACATAACACAGCTATATTATAAATGTTAGGCAAACATACAAATCACCAAGAGATTTTGCAAAACACACTTTGTTGTTCATGTTTAGAGCCAAGTAAAAACCTGCAGCACAATCTCACCAGCATCTATCCTACAGAAAATGTTGAGCATAACAGAAAACCCAGCATTAAGGAGACCATGTAAACAGGAATGGTGAAATATTCCTCTATGTAAACGCTGCAGTTCCTTCCCACTGATTAAATGGACTCAAATCAAAGTTCACTTTGATTATTTCAAAGGTTTTAGAACATTTTTCTAGCTATGTGTGACAAAACAAGCAGCAGTGTTACAGTAGATGCTGATTTTTATTTTTCAGCTTAACATGAAAAAAATGCATTATGTTGCAGATCAGAGATGAATAGAATAGACATATGCTTTATTGTTCCACACATAGGAAATATATATCCCAGCAGGAAGTTAAGTTAATGAGCAATGGAGTAGGATAATGCAAAGATGTACAAGATGTGCCTGGATATTGTTGTCCAAAATTAGAAAAACTATGCCAGTAACAACAAGGATGTGAACAACTGTCAAGAGTAAGGATCTACAGTAACGTTTCTTTTTGCACATAGGATGCTGAGGTCTGCCACTGAATGAGTTCTCCAGTTCAGTGTCACGCATCTGGTGGGAGACATTGTCCTATTTTAGCCTAAATTCTTCCATCTCTCACCACCTGCACTGGTGAGAGATGTCAGATGAAGTCCTGGGTTTCATCCCAGGACTTCATCTGACTGCTTCCTCTCACCTGCAGATGAACTGCTGGTCCAACCAAAAAACAGATGATGGCTGCAGCAAGGAAAGGAGAAATAATATAATGCAAAGCTATGAATTTTATAATTCTTTTGGGAATTATGTAAGTAACATTACCAACTGACTCCTAATTAAGTCAGCAGGGATCATCCTCATTTTTAATGGCTTAAACCAATCGTAGTGCATTCCAATAAGTACAACTAATATGAAATGTGTTGGAGAATTTCACTCATGTTTTGACTTTACAGTCTTTTTCTTAAGCACACTTTGATTCTGAAGCAAAACTCCCAAAAATCATTCACAGCCAAAGATTTGTCTTGGTCTCATTCAAAACTTTATGCAAGTAAAAACACTCAGGAATCCAGAAGCACTCAATGTTTTTTTTTTTCTTTTATACATAAATGTAAATATTGAGCAAAAAATGTAATTTATTTCCAAAGAAAAGCCTGTGTTGAATTATAAATGAGCATATGGGAATGAATGCTTGAAGTACTAAAAGCAGAGCAGGAAAAGAACCAAGAAAGGAGGAGAGGAAGGAGGAGCAGAAGGAGAAAATCAAGGCAGACAGATGCCTGAGAAGAGGAAACACTAGTGCGCTTTGCCTCAACCCATAAACTGTCAGAGGCAGTAGGAGAGCATAAACAGATGGACAGAAAGAGGGAAGACGTGAAAGGAAAGAAAAGAAAAGGTGTCAGGCATGAATAAAAGCAGGACATGTAAGGGTAACAAAGGAGTTTCATAAAAAAAATTAAAACCAAGAAGAGGAAAAAGAAACAGCAGATCAAAAAGAAGAAAAGAACAAAAGAAATGGGAATGAGATGAAAAGAAGAGCAACGTTTGAGGAAGGAGAGAAAGGAGTTGGATGGAAAAGAATGGAGGACAGGAGGCTGGTAGATTAACATTTATTCAGTGTGCTGAGGGGATCTCAAACATGGCATCAAGCGTTTGTGTTTGGCAGATGGCCGGAGGAAGAGTGTGTTAACACTTCAACTCAAATCAGCCCTTTCCAAACTGTTCCAGAGAGAGCCAGAGGGAGGGAGAGCGAGAGGTGGCACAAGTTTGCATTAGCGTGTGTGAGAAGCGTTGCAGAGAAATGGCAGGATGTGAAATACCCTCACACGGATGGAACAGTCAGTCCAAACGAGGGAGGGTCACATTCTGAGAGTTTAAAATCTCACAGAGCCAGGCCAAACATTTAGGTCCGTCTGCAGCTCTCTGCTCGGACTCACTCAATGTTTGCCTGGCTTAGAGGTGATGTGGATACATGGAGACCAATAAAGTCAATAAAGTCTGATGCAACAACATCAGACTTTATCCAACATCACTAGAATCTCTTCTTGTCCCGAAGCAGACAGAGTTTCTAACTGCTTTTAAATATTTTGACAATATTGTACTAAATTTCCTTAAAAGTCCCCAGTAAAGAGATTTAAGTGGAAAATGGTAGGTCAATTTTATCTTCAATATGTTTCATCACAAAGATGACTGGATGTTAGTGACGTTAAAAAAGAACAATAAAGTCTTTAAAAAGACTTTGATGCCTGTGTCTGGATGAAAGCTCCAGATGTCAAGAAATTCTAATACAATGCAACAAACCTCCGTTGGAGGCAACTAGAATATTAAAAGCCTTGTGAGGAGTCTTCATGTATCCGTTAGTTTCAACATCCTGACGTTTCACAGTCCCAACACTATCTTTCATAGAAACCCAAACATGATGCCTATCAAACTGCATTAATTCCTGCTAATGCTGCCAAAAGCATAAGCAAGTCATCTTCTGTGTCTGGTCACCTTGTTTTCCATAAACGTTGGATTCTACACCAACTGTAGCTGCGTTTCCATTGACCATATCATTTCATAATTTGGGATTTCAAAAGTAAATTTGTTTAATGGAAACATGACAATTTCAAATGAAACTTTCATTTTTCAATAAATTTGCAAATCTTTGTAAATTGGTTTATTTCAGAAAACTGCAATGAAAACAGTTTTTCACATCACGAGTCACATGATCAACAACTGGATGTTGCTGCAAGCGCAAACCTAAAAGAAAAAGACGACAGGAAGTAGTTGGAAGATCACAATGTAGCATGATTTTAATGGTTTATTACATGAACAAACTTGTTAACATGCCATTTTAATTGCATTTCTTATTTAATGTAAGCACAAAAATCTTGTTTTTTCGACATTAGCAAAAAACTTGACAACGTTTTGAACTCATTAGTAATGGAAACACGGCTTTGTGTAACATCATCACTCCACTCCAAATCCAGTCATTTATACACCTCTCAAAGTTGTGCATGTGGATTCACCAACATATTTTCATTTTGCGTTGCCATGTTTTTGTCAAAGCAGATATAAGATGCTACTAAAATACAGTAAAACAGAGAACTGGCTTGAATACTAATGAGCAGGAAAACAAGGGCAAGTTCTCCGGTGTTTCCGACACTGACTTGGATATGAAGTCGGTGTTTGACTATAAATTTAAACAAAACAGATGTCTCTTTTCTCTGCAGTTTCTAAACAGTCGAGATGCAACACTGCATGCATTCATACCAAACTGTTACAGCTCATTCTGTCTAAGTCTGTTAGTTGGTGTTCATTCTCATCCTAAAGAGTTTTTACACAAAATGAAAATCTTTTAGAGGGGCAGTATTTACCATGTATTTTCCAGCCACATAGTATCATTTTATAGCACAAACAAGTAATTATGCCAGCTTTTGCTGTTACAAAATGTTGTATATCAAACATGACTTTGCAGTTTGATCCCTTGAAATTGGACCTCTGTCTCTTGAAGCTCCTGTTCTTTCCGACACTCTGCCTCATGTTGACATCCTCTCATCAACATTTCTTTATCTGAGCACTGGACTGAGAAATAGTTCATATAATGAGCACAGCTCCACTAGGTGTATGCTAACTGCTGTTGCTGCTAGTTTGAAGGAGCTGAGTGGAGGAGGCGCAGTTTGGAGGCAGCGTTTAGTTCCCCAGAGCTTTTTACAAACCCAAACAGGAGATTCAAATATTTCTTAAACATGCATGAAATAATCAAATCAACACTACAGGTATGCCTTTTGATGAGGGAATAACATTATAACATGAAATAAAGCTAAGAAATAAAATGGTTTTACACAATACTGCCCCTTTAAAAAAACAGACAAGAGTACCAAACTCTTTGTATAATTTTAAATCAGCTAACTATAAATATGGATGGTGAAATTGGCTTCTGATCATAAGTCACATATACAATGCACAAGTTCAAGCTTCAGTCAAATCTGTTTGCAACAACACTTTATGTTGCAGCCTGATTAACCTCCTCTGATTAACCTCAACGTGGAATCAAAGAGCCCACTAACCATTTCATCAGACAAGATTTGAGGAATGTTTTCATGTGGAAATAGGACACCTTACCTCTTAAAGCTTAATACCAGACACGGAGAGGTGATTTTAGCCTTGCATAAGAGGAAAGAAGCTTGTATCCATTCTGAGAGCTGGAGACAGTCAATCCGCCTGTCTCACCACATTTACATGTTCTAATAAAGACACGGCACAAACTCGTTTCCCCCAGGGCCTTTTAAAACATTTTCTCAAGAAAATTAGCCTTTGTACAATCACAGCAAGCAAGATGGACAGTTTCCATTACTAGGCCCTTGTAATTAAAGGATTTGTACTAATAGCAAATTTATCATAATTCCTGTTGGCTATCAAGTCTTTGACAGGCTATTTCATTCCAGCGCTAAGTTTCATATTAAAGCCTTCAGGTTAGTGCAGTGTCTTTGCCGTGACATCTAAACCCTCATAATGAAATATGTACACAGTACCAGGCCTGTGGACACTAATACGCACTAACTGTAAAATATGAAGCCTGAAACGCTATGCATATGGATCATGCTGCTCCAGGTGGCAAACAAGTAAACCATAAAACCTTTTAAAACTTAAATCAAACAATCCGCTGTTGTTCCAGCTTAATAGAGACATGAGGTTTCCTTATGCAAGATAACAAGCAGACAACAACTGAACGTTCAATCTGACGGACATCGCTGGTGCACAGAATAGGACACACCGTTATATTCAAATGCTAATGCACACCAACAACCACACACACACACACACACTAATCCTACATGCAGTCCCTCACTCCGAATATCATTACTGCAGTCCGTCTTTGCACCGAAATGAAGGCTCATTTTGACAAAAGTCTCTGTGAATAAAATAGCAGTTGCAGCCTTTGATCATCAGGCAGGATTGAAAGAAAATCCCTCTGCAAACTGAAAGCAATTTTTTACTAGGTTTCCTGTATTAGACTTACACAAGCTTGAAATCCAAGTATCAGTGGTGTTTAAAAGTGCATTAAGGCAGAAGGTAAGCAGCAAAGCCAGGAAATCAGTTTTTTCTAATGAACAGTTTCAATTCTTTCTTGCATATACAAACATGAAACATTCATATTGTTGTAGATTATAATAGAATAGAATACAAATGTATGTTAATTGTACGCACGTCACAATTTATCTCTGAATATTCAAATTTTAAAATGACGAAAAATAGCATATTCAAATCAAAATAAATGTGCACTGTGTAGGACCATTTAAAAAATGTACAAGATCTGTATATTGTTTTAGAATAGAAATACATAAATAAATATTAATATTTGACCATATAAAGAAGGCTCAAATCTTCACAAAGCCCTTCTCAGGCTAGAAGGTAAAAAAAAGCATCCTCATTTTCTGTGTCTTAGAAAATGAGAATATTTCGTGTCTTATATTCCCCTTCAGAATGCCTCATGGATTCTCTTTGGGTTCTGGTCGGGTCAGTTAGCTGCCAATAACACTATGATCATTGGACCAGCTTTCAGTGCATTTGGCAATGTGGGTCCTGCTGGAAAACAACATCAGCATCTCCATAAAGCTTGTCAGCAGAAGGAAACGTGTAGTGCTCTAAAAAGTCCTGGCAGATGGCTGTGTTGACTGTGGAGTCCAGAAAACCCAGTGGACCAGAACCAGCAGATGACATGGCACCTCAAATCACCACTGACTGTGCAAACTTCATGCTGGACTTCAAATGCCTTTCCACTCTCGCTCCAGACTCTGGGACCTTGATTAGATGCAACTTTTACTAGACAGCTATTGTAAATCACAGTGAAATGATATTACAAGCAAGGGAAGCTTGGTAATACTAACAGGTATTTGATAAATAATGTCTGAGAGACTTGTCCCAAAAGAGCCAGCACCACACACAACAGCAGAAACCCAAGGGAGTTGTTTTATTTGTTTTGCCGAAAGAAATTGTACAAAAGCCTTGAATAATTCTTTAATATTTTATTTTCTTTAAGTCATTTTTAGTTCCTTTTTCGCTCTTTCACAGAAAACCGCTGTGATGATTTGAACTCTGCTACAGTTAAAAGAGCAAAATTAAAAGAAACCAAAATTAGAAACCACTTTGGTAAAGAAACCAAATTAAACCACACCCATCTGGCCTGAAACACAATGAAACCTTAACATAATTTAAGGCTCTCCATAAAATAGACAAAAAAAAAACAACAAAAAACTGTCTTCATTTAAGTCAGTGCAGTACTCACATGCGATGATGTTGCCATAGCGGTTCTTGTTGCGATTCTCGTCCTTCTTGGCTGTCTCCCAAGGTGCTGTCTGTCCCTCCGCCAGAGCCTGCAGAGACACATGTAGACATTCATGGGCTCACGTGTACACAAACTGTCATGAAGGAACACACAATAATATGCATGCACATATGGTGGGAACCCCGGAGCTCATGGAGCAACACTTTGGCTGGCGTGAGTTGAAACTGCAACATGAATATGCAGAGTATTGCAGAGGCATCACTCTGTAATACTTCAGACACCAAAGACAGGGCTTAAACTCTCACTACAATTGCAACCTGATTAATCTTATAAAAACATTTCATTCAGAGGTAAATTAGGAATAGTTCAGAGAAGTCAGGTATCTTCTGGGATGTTTTTGAACTAAAAAAAAACAACAAAAAAACAGGACCAGTTTCCTCTTCCAGCTTGGGTAGTGGTAACCTGCTAAAGCTTCCAGTTTTTGCCAAAAACCAAACAGCAGAAAGCAGAAAAGAAAATCTTCCCAAGCGTTGTGGTTTAGTTCCTATCGCAAATATCCTATTATACTTGAATTAAGACTAAACTAACTTACAGGTAAATTTTTCACAAGATATAGGAGATTGTTTTAGATCTATAATAAGTAAATATTTCACTTATAACATGAAATTTTTCCTATGTAATAAAAAAAATAATCTGCTAGTGGAACTAGTACATTTTTTATCAATGTTAAGCAATTATTGATGTAAAACAAGCTCATATATCTTGTTGAAAAGTTGCTTGTTAGTTTTTTCTGAGTTATTTGCCCTACAAACTAAACCTAAAGATTAACTAAAGATTTTGTGTTTTCAAATTATACAGTGTTTTGAAAGAAAAAAAAAGTACAAAAAAAAGAGAACAAAGTTTGTATTTATTGTTCTCCTGGGTTCCAGTGAAAGAATATTTACTCATTCCTTTGTTAGAGGAGAAAAGACAGATTGTCCGAACTCCCTGCTGAGGCGCTGGCTTGTGTGACAAGCATTTCAGACGTAGCAAGGACAAAACATGCATGAGCCGCTCTAATGTGGGTTTCTGCTTTATGCATTCTTCATCATGCACTTTCGTGAACAAACTACTGTACTAACACCCCATTCAATGTATGTTTGATCATATACGCATTTATTTATTTTTTTTTGTTGAATGCACTTTGAGTGGAAGAGAATATGACAAAAACGTCCTTTGCAAGCATCTGTGGAGCAACTAAACCCCAACTCTCAAAGGCTGCCATATGGACGCTGAACTATTTTAGAACAGCTCCTCCAACGCTCTCAGGTCACTCATATGCTCAAAATCTCCCAGTAGGGACAAGTGAACAGCCCCGTTTCTGAGTCCATTAAGGGCTTAAGAAGGCCAGACAACAGCTTTCACTTTCAGACAGTGATCTGACCTACATGCGCACACACAATAAATGCAATGAGACAGAAAAATAGACACCTAAACATATCGCTTAGTCAAGCAGAAAATTGATTCAGGCGCATGGAATTTGGAGTTTGTATGTTTTTGTGTGTAAAAGCAGCATAAGTCAGTCCAGTGTTAAATACTGTAGATTTGTTTCTATGCCAATACAAAAATAGAGAAATGTTAAAGGTCTCTGTGTGGGTTTTTAACCATGTGAATGCTTAACCTAACTAGGCGTGTCACAATAACAAATTTAGCTGGACTATAAACTGTAATTATTGCAATAAACAACAATATTCTTGTTCTGAGACATTTAATTGATATAAGAATACCAGTTCACCCTCTCAAAGATCAATAAATGTTTTTGTAAACAAGATATTTTAACGCAGTCACCAAATGCAATTCATTAAACGAAAATAAAAACAAACATGATAAAATCCTAAATAAAATGGATTATGTTGAAATTATCAATCTCATTTTAATTTATCATACGATTAATTGATTAATTGTTTACTACGACAGGCTTAAAAAGAACACTACTTTAATGCCTCCCTCTCTGCTTCCTCACTCAGCTCCTCCAATGTCAATGTCAAATTTATTTATATAGCACTTTAAAAACAGGTTTAAAACTGCACCAAAGTGCTGTACAAAAATGACAATAAAGTAAGTTATTTTACTTACTAGATCCACTAGACTAGACTAGTGGATGCAGCAATTAGCAAACACCTGGTCTAAGTCAAATTTCTTCCAAGTCATGTTTGATATACAGAGCATTTTTATGCTGTATATAAAAACAACTGTAGGTAACAGTCACTTGATTGTACTATAAAATGGACCTATGTGTCTGGGAAACACTTCAGTTGTCATAAAAATGCTAAATATGTCAAATATGACTTAAGAGAAATGTACTTTGTAATTTAACACCTTAAACCTGGGCCTCTGTCTCTTTAAAATCTGCTCTTTCTTAAACTCTGCCTCCAGGAAGTCATCACATCCATCTTGATTAGCCCTTTAACAATGTTTTGACCAGTGTTACACTCAGAAGTAGCTCGTAGAATAAGCTCAACGAATGTGCAGTTCCACCAGGTGTTTGCTAATTGCTGTTGGCTAGTCTTTAGGAGCTGAGTGGGGCGGTCGCAGGGGAACGCTGCTCTGGGGTGGACGCCTGGAAACTACATCTCTGAGGTGGAGCTTTGTCCTCGAAAGCGGAGCTAGGTCCACTCAGGTGTTTTTCACAGCTGAATGGTTGCCATGGAGATTAAGGAATTTCTCAAACATGCATGAAATAATCAAGGAAACACTCCAGGCATGTTTTTGATGGGGGAATAACATCATAACATGATGGAAAGCTAAAAAAAAAAAAGAGTAAATGTTACATAATACTGCCCCTGAGTTTTGGGTTGAAAATAAACAAAATAATGAAGAAACTACATATAGAGATGGAAATATGGGCAATGTCCTTCTACCAAATGTCATAGAGCACAATGCCCAAACAAGCTACACATTTTGACATGACTTCCAACTCTAAGAGGTGGAAAACTGGACATTTACACAGTAAAAGAATAATAAAAAAATTTACCAAAAAGTAGAAGCTGCAGCTCATGCAAAGGGTACATTGCAATAACCTAATGGCTGCTTGATATGTTTCAGGAGCCACATTTAAAAAATAAGTTGGACTTTACTTGAAATGGAAGAAGTGTACTCCCACTGGGGAGCAAAATGTTGACAATGTGGCTGCCATCAATGTTAGTGAGGTTAATCGGTTTCAACACAGTAGGTCACATCACACACAGAGACGGGGACAAAAAGACGCCATATGGGGTGTGTAAGCAGACAGAGGCACACTGAGACAGCCACTGCACTGGGGACCGAAATGTGACCATATACATAAATACATAAGTGAAGAACTGCCACTGTGCTGTGATGTGGGCTACATTTATGAGGCAAAAGGACATTTTCATTTCCCCTCATGGTCATTTATTCACATCTGAGTCAGTTCACTTGCTGTTTCTTGCCCTAAAGTTCAGAAGGAAAAATTTGGTCTAAAAGCCTCAAACTCCCCTTATTTCTTTTATATTCTACATCTGAGCAGCCAGACGTCACTTGGATCTTTTTAAAGACAGATGAAAAACTTTTTAAGATCTGTTTTCATAGAAATATTTTTGTTTTGTTTTGTTGACTTTGTTTCTAACATTCATACTAAAGTGAACTGAGCGTCAATACACAATAAAATAAAACTTAAAAGAAAGAAACTAAACAGAACATAATAAACCAAGAGAGGATAATACTAATCAGAGAAAACTAAATGAAAATGAATGAAGAACAAAATGCAAGAATAAACTAAGAAACTGTATTAAATACAGAGGAATAAGCTTGTATGGCAAGACCTTTTGAGCAATAATTAATACAGAGGACTATTTGGCAAGAATAAACAGACACTGTTTTCAGATAAAAGGTAAAAAAATATTGTTAAAGTGCCATGAGTTTGTTGGGACCACATCTAGTACTAAGAATAAATACATCTTACAGACCATAACAGTAAGGAACGTATCACTTATTTATGTTTTTAATTAGATTTGACTAGCTTTGTTCTTTGCCATTTCTGTCCAGTAAAACTATTAATCTATAAATCAAGGTCTATTGAAAAATATCATCCATGTTTCTATCCTATATTTGTATGGAATTAAAAGAATCTGGAACTTTTGTTTTTCCACTGAAAGCTCTGGTTTGCACAGTTATGCCATGTGGGTGAAATTTTATGGATGATACTCTGATGTCCCATTCTCCTGAAGGCAGCACAGAGCTGCACCACCAGAAACTGTCAGAAACACTGAAGAGAAGAAGAGTTATGATTAATGTAGTTGCAGTTCTATTTATGTTTTAATGTTGCAGAGCACTGATGTTTTGCAAATAGATTAAAGTTTAAACTGGTATTGTTGCACATCTTTTGTCTGGTCATTTTGTGCAAGATTTAGCAACTAACATCAGAAAATTGCACAGAACAGGAATATTGTTTTCCACTCTGATTGGCTGCTGTTAGGCCTGCCGATTTTAAGTTGAATGTTCATTGCATTTTTCGTAGACGCCTGTAAAAATAATTTCTATTCACATTTAATGATAAATACAGAAACAACCATAAAAATCAAAGCATCAACAATAGTGATAGTAACATTATTAATAAAATAATATTCAGTGTAAAGTAGCCTACAATGTCTTTGGTGGGGGGTAAGAGACCTGGACAATGGATAAGGGGGCGCTGGCCCAAAAAAGGTTGAGAAACGCTGCCTTAGAGTACTGTATTTTTTATAAGTATTTCTCCTTTTTTTTGTTGCTGTTAGGGCCATTTATAATTGCAATATTTATTATACATCTTAGGATTTGCGGGTGAAATATATTCTGAAATATTAAACCAAAAACAGAAATTTAGACTTTTATTCTTTAGATATGAGAAATTTAACTACAGCCCGGGAAAAAAACACATTTTTAGAATATGTCATTCACAACGCAGTGTCTGTATGCTCACACTGAAAAAGACTCAGTAAAAGCTGTTCATAGCAGCCGTTGTGGTGGACGCTAATTCAACACACAGAAGCTTTAGATGTGAAGAAATAAGCCTGGATGTACATTTCCAGCAAATAGAGCAGACAATATGCTGAACAAAGTGTGAAGGTAAACTTCCAAAGTCTTCTAATGTGGATCAAATCAGTTGCTGCTGGAGACCAGTGGAATCATAAAAAAAGAAGTCCCACTCTGTGTGTGTGTGTGTGTGTGTCCCCTCGTTACACACAGATTCACACACACTCAAGAATAAATCACATTTTCTCTCCCCCTGAAACGTATCAGTGGGTTTGAAGCGAAATGACAGCAAGCAAATGAAAATATAAGTCGCAGTATCACGGAGGGACAATTTTCAACACGCATGCAGAGTCGGTAATAGAAAATATTCATTCTTCTGAGAATGGGAGGCTGAAGGAGACGAAAACAGACTCTTCCTGGTGCCTTTCCTAACATTTACCTTCAGAGACAAAGAAATAAATCAGAACAGATTTTAAAGGACAGAGGCAGGGGGGATAGCCAAGCAGAATAATAAATTAGAGGAAAGAAGAAACGTAAATAAGTTAAATAAGACAATGCAATAATTTGAAAAATGTTCCATAATAAATGGTGCATTAAATTAATTAGTTTAACGTTGATAACACTGAAAAAAGAGGGGAAAAAAACTGAAAATGAAGCTCACAATTAATTTGTTCTCTCTCAGAGTGGTCATATATTAATAACAAGTATGACCCCTTTGTCTCACATGGCAACTTTCACCTTCATGAAAGGTGACTAATCAACTCAGAGAATAATCAAGCAGCTTAAATATACAGAAGGACTTAAAACTGCAAAATGTTGACAAAATAAAGAAACCCAATTACCAAGCTCTTGATTCAAAAATTGGTTTTTAATTTTATTTTAAAGTAATTGATTGAATGCTGAGTTTTAATTAAACAAATATTTAAAGTTTTCTGTCTATCACCTCAGAGTGCACACACCCAAACTCTAAATGATCTGTTGTATTTTTGCTTTAGACTTTTCTTTAATGACACAAAACTACAGGTTCATATGTCAAATAAAGATACAAATTCATAAGTCACAGTTTGTTAACCTGCAGATCTTTTTTAAGGCTTAAGTTCTTATCTGTGTTTCCCTCTGACTTTTTGATTGACAGTGGGTTTCCAAGAAAGGTTCTGAATATCTGGTCCTTTCATGACCCACCAGGTTCTTATTTCACTCCATCAAAGTTGCCCCCCATATTTGTTTTATTTCAGCAATTACATCATCATTGATTAGAACATGTTGAGAACTTAGTGCGAGTCTGTGGAGAATCAGTATTTCAAGCTTCATAAAACTAAAGGATTAAAAAAAAGCATAAGTTCTAACATGGCTTTGTGCTTCAAAGTGAGGGGCTACTTCTTTGCTAGCCTTGAGTTTTGTCCCAGTTCCTAATGGGTTTGATGAAGTAGGATTTTCTGGCTATAACTAGCACTCTTCAAACTCACTAACAACATTTTTATAGTCTATGTTTATTGTTTTTCCCTAATAATGAAGCATGTTCCATGGGAAAATGTAAAAATATTGAAGAATAAAGGCAGAAATAGACAAAAACAATCCTTAATGTGGTGTAACTACGCCAAGAGTGAGCTAATGCTTCTTAAAACATGAAAAAAACATTTGACCTTTTTTTTTAGGTCAAATGAATTCAGATATGATGTATCTCCGTCATATCTGCATTCATATGACCTAAAGAAAGCATAAAAAGCTTTTTAGCAGAAATGTTTAGCTTTCCATATCTGGGAAGCTAATTATTGCTTTACCTCATCTACATGCTTTGTTTGTATTATTTACTGAGTGTGTGTTTACCTCATATTCTTCCTTAAACCCATATCCTTGTCCACATTTCATCTGTGTGATGTGCTGCAGGAGATCTGCAACTCGAATAGCTGGCTGAAACTGGCCCGCCTGGAACTGACCTATGAGATCAAAACCGTTTTTCACAGAAACTGTTAAAATAATCTGGACAGAACTCATTGAACAAAATTGTTTAGGGTCCATTAAACTCCTTCGGCTTTAATCGACCCTAATTAGCCTGTCAAGGGTTTCTTAGAAGCAGTCAAAATACATATCAAATTAAACGTGGACAAACATTTAGGTAAAAATAGTTCCATTGTTTGTGTAGATTTACATTTACATTTCGTTCTCTGAAAAATGACTTCCTGGTTGGAAATGCAACAAAAATAATATTTGAAGCCTGAATTTTGACCATTAAACTTTGAGCTCACCAAGAAACCCAAAGTTCAGTTCCAATATGGCTGCCATTTCTCACCAAAAAACACCAGTTGCATGTGGGGATGAGGTACAATTATATGACTTGTACCTCTGTTCAGTTAATTTACAGAGCCCAGATTCAAAACAAATGTCTCAAGAAACTTTATAAGGTGAAAGATCCAGTTGACGTACCGCTCTGGTAGGAGAGCTCAACAGACTCACAGCCTCCGTAAGGAAAACTCTGTAACGTCAGGGATGGCTGCGCAAGAGACGGCTGGCTGCCATCTGTTGACACAATGACAGACAAGCAGACAAGGAGATTATTTTATTTTGAGAAGTAAAACATGAACTGCAAATAAACATTACAGTAATAGACAAAAGCAGAAAGGAGAAATGGAAGAAAACCAACACAAAGTTCAGAAACAGCAAAGAAGACATGAGTGTCTAATAGAGGTGTCAGAATCCCAGTGTTGTGTGTTTAATAAATAAAATGACATTCTGTTCACTGCTGAGGTATTATGGTGACTGACAACCAGTCAGCTCAATAGATTGGATAAATGCAAAGTGAGTTATTTTTGTCTCAAGAAGGAAAAAAGATGTGATATGAAAATGCATGACTCCATGATTCCTTAATAGATCTAATTGCATCTTAATAACTTCTGTTGGTTTATTAGTGGCCTGAGGTAGCTTCTACAATTAGTCAATGTAAACACCAGTTTCCTGTGATAAATTAAGGATAATTTGGCTTAAACAGGAGAATCCAGAAAATTGTGTTTTGTTAGAAAAGAGGCGATAAAGCAATAAATGTCTAAAATAAATCTAGAAATGACAGAAGCAGCTAGTGAGACATGATAGTAGTGATAAAGGTAGCCATGATAGCTATGATAGGTAGCTATGAGAAAAATTACAAGAGCAAGAAGAGTGTGAGACATGAGGGAGGCGAATGTAACATCCAGGGGGGGGAAAGAGTGTAACTGCCGAGAAAAGAGCAGGAAGTTTAAAAAAGGTCAGTTTACTCACTGGAGGAAAAGTTCTCCTCTGATTAAAATCTTCTGAACTTTTTTTTCATTATATTTGGCACCAAAGCAGGAGTTTGTGTCCAGTGCTGTGTCAGCAGGTTTGTACTCCATAAGATCCAAATGACTTCAATAAGACCATTAAAACAGCAACTTTATTGTTTTGTCTCAGGGCTTTAACTCCAGAAGAAGTCTACATCTTTATGAAATGTCTTTAAGTTAAAAGTTAACTAGTTATAAATGGATATGCGTTTGTGATGACCTATCTTTGACCTTTTAGATCAAAGCAGTGTTAGTTGTTTCTCAATTATGCTGTGTGTTTTTCCCATATGCACAGTTTCAGCTTCTCTGTATTATTAAACTTTTTCTAAGTTATGTTTCTAGAGCAACCAGGTCAATCCTCCTGAGGTAAGACTGCTGCTTCCAAACAGATTTTTTAATTCATTTTCAAGAATCATCTCGCAACACTTTCCCCTAGAGTCACACCTTTTTTCTTTTGTTTTCTCTTCTCTTTGTTTCATATACATCATGTGGATATTTTCTCTTTAATGAATGTGTTTGCACTTACAACAAAGAAAATGTGTGTAATAGAAAGCTTTAATCAAATGACCACAGTCGACCCAGAGGTCAGTGTAATACACACCAACTAAGAGAGATATTGGGCTGTCATACAACAAGATGTTCCTTTTCAACAATCTGCTGCTTCAGTGAAGGAAATAAGCTCTAGAAGTGTTAAACATTTAGAAGTATTAGCTGATGTGCGTCCATCCAACTGGTTTTTCTGACTCACAACCTCAGCTTGGTTTCACATACAACACAGTTACATGCAGCAACACTAAGGAATTTTTTAGGGGTTTAGGAAGCTTTCTCAACCATCACAGGTTGTTTTATCGAGTGACTTTAAGCACAGCCACCAACAGACTCACTGATAAAAACTGTTCAAAAACCCAGAAGAAATTGTAATGTGGTACACATGCAAATCAGAGACTGATGTGTAAATAACTTGTTTTCCAAGGCAGTGTCACAAATGACTTAGTGCTGTCAATCACATTCATGTACATGCTGCTAAATGTGCTAGTGGCGGAGAAGCAACTCACCGTTCCAGGAAAACCGTTTATCCGCCATAATCAGTGGCCATGCTAGTTAGCCTTAGCATTGGTGGCACGCTGTGCTGTGGTGAACCAATTGTAGTGCAGCAGAGCGTAATGAGGAGTGTGTGAGCAGCGCTTACACAAAACGATTGACACTGGGAGCACTGGGAGAAGCCAGAAGAACTCTATTTTTTTCAAACATCATCTGTCTTCTATTATCACCACATCTTGAAAATTTGAACAAATATGTAAAAAACTGTTTTTACAAAGGTTACAAACTGCAGCTTGAAATTAAACTCAACATAGACCTTACTAGTTTCTTGAAGGCGTTTCACCTCCGCAGTTATAAAAGTGTTGTGAGATCCAGGCTAATGATTAGATTGAAGATGATTATTTTAAGAGAAACATTTATGGTACTCCTAAACTCATGGTGCGGAAAGCTGCAGGGTGCGGCTTCAGACTTCACCTGGAACCTTTACAGCACAACCTTACATTCGTTACATCTTCAGTCTGAATGTTGCATCCCCACAATTCTGGTGCATTGCCAATCTGCTAGCTCTAAGTAACAACAGCTGTGGGTCAGTTTCCAATAAGAGAGGATGCAACAGCTGCATGACTCCTTCACATCCACCAAACTGCCTAAAAGACTAAACAGCCTGCTGACCATCATCATTTGTTAGACAGTCGGCTTCATGAATTGGAAATGCATGTTTTTTCTTCACCTAAATTGAGACATGTTGGTGTGCTGACCTTATTGTGACGTTTAGGGTGTTTGAAAACACATGATAAGCTCACCAAGGTCAAATATGCATTAAGCCAGGCATGAAATGAATTCATAGCAGCAGCTCCACAAGAGTGACTATGATGGAGAACATCTCAATGCTAATGGGTGGATTTATTGACCTCCAGAGGCATAAATATGTGTGTGTGCATGTAGGTTTGTGTGCGACAAGACAACACTATCATGCATGAAAATGTGTGAGTTTGACTATGCAAGTAAGAGAAAATGGTGTACAGAGTTACCTGTACACCATTGTGGTGTGCGTGTGTGTGGGGGTGTGTGTGTGTGCTGGGAGTTTGTGCACGTGTATGAAGGTCATTTATGCTGTCACTGTGTGTATATTAATGCAGTCCTTCATGCTCGGTAGTGTGTGTATTATAAAGTTCCTACTTCCTTCCCTCTGACTTTATTAAGATTTAGTTATGGATGACTTGGGCTCCTAGTGTTCCTTTATTCTTTCTTAATTCCTTCTACAAAACTCCACCCCTATTTCTGCTATGGCAATACAGTAAAGTGTGTATTATGAATTGTCAGGTGCGTATGTGTGCGCTCATTCTGGCATGTGAGGAATGCAGAGATGGTTCATGAACTGATGGTTGAGTCTTGATCAGATTTGTTTGCACTGGAGTTCCACTGAATTACACACGAGGTCTGGAGGAATCGTGCATCACCCTGGTGCCTGGCTCTGACTTCTGACAGAGGAGACAAATGAATAACCAACGGAGTAGTCCAAGATCCAAGAACCACAGACAGAGAGTCAGAAACACCTGGAAATAGCAGGTGCCATTTTTACCATGAAAACAATAAGCAATGCACACAACCACAATGACCACTATGCACACACTGTGCAAAAGACTTCACTTCCAGCAAGCCAAAGATGAAAATGTACAGGGACCCACCATAACCTTACATATTTTACTCAAGTTTAACACTAAAGACCAAACTAACAGAAATCCAACAGCTGCTATAATTATAGTCCTAGTGTTGGATTTCTGTAAGGAACATATCTTAACCTGTTCGCGTTAATTACAGGTTGCATCACCAGAACCTCAGCAATTAGATCCCGAGTCGTCAAACAATTATTGCAACTGAAATATAAATTATATTAAACACCACATCCTTACAGTACTAAGTTATGTATTAAATTACAAGTGTTTGGTAATGGCTGAACATGCTAAACTCAAAACAATTAGTATGAGATGAATCTTACACAGCTTTTACCGTTAAGCTTTGGAAACCCAATAATACCCAATAAAACCCAAAGAAACGTCTGTGTACAAGGAATTTCTATGTAAATGCACTGGGTCAAAATGCAAATAGCATGCTTTGCAATCCTTTCAACATTAAAGGTTAAGAGCTGGATGCACTCATGCTGCTTGGAGTTAGAAATCTCTGCCGGCAGCATTTAGAAACAAAGTGGAAACCGCTTTGGATGATAAGTTCATCTTTCTGCATCTCCTTTATCTGTCTGTGAAGCATGAGGTCAAGTTCAACTTCATTTCACTGCTGGAGAGCCAGGCCAATGAATTCTCTCTGGTCTGAATAAAAATCCCTTCCAATATATGAGACAGAGCAACAACGCACAGACATGAAAAATGGAAACTACAAGTTCAGCTGAGCTGAAAAACAACAACAAAGGAGTGCAGATGGAGATCTGAGGATGACAAGAGGGAGATTAAACATATTAGCCCAACATGTAGAGCAAACAATACAGATTAAGGAAGCATGGGGAGATTTAGGGTTTTTACTAAAAAAATTCAGTGACTGAGCTAGCAAGTTGCTTGTTGTTTTGCACAAATGATCATGCAGAATACAGTAGGTATGTTAGATTGGTGGGGTGGAGTGTATCATAATTCTGCAGTGTATTCTAAATGGGTGAGTCAAACACTGAAGTGAGCATAAACCCAGGTTTGACTTTTCATACAAACATGCAAGTATGGTCAAAACCTAAAATAATATACCCATAGAGACCAAGAATATTAACAATAAATGTTTTTTACAACCTTCATTAGCTCAGAAATCTGGTTTAAATGCTTAATACATGACAACTGCTCTCAAATGAAATAGCTCATCTTGCTAGGAAAGTGTCTTGTTAGAGGTTTTAGCCAATTTTACATAATCAATATTACTTGTTTCTAGATTGATTTTTATGATTGGCCATTTTGACATGTTTGCACTGTAGCATATCTGCTGATTGTGATATAGTGAGCCAGCCAGCTAACAGATCGAAGTGCACAGAGAAGAGCTGTGGAACGTCAGCCAGCAGTCGAGATGAGCTGGGAAAAAAAACAGCACAGAGGTTCAATCCTGCCTCAGAACATAAAGGTTAAAAATTACTCTCTCTCTGCTGCACTCACCTTCAATTACCCAGCAGTGCCACATTACGGCCAAACAAAATGACTACCATTAGCCATAATCACCTTACATGCAGCCTAATGTTATGCTGAACTGGACTAGGAAAATAATTGCTTTTCTGTGAAGCTGTGGAAAAACTACTTCCAAAACAGGAAGTGCTGTGTGTAGAAATTAAGCATCCCAGCACAATCTTCCACTGCAGAGAGGTTTGGTACAAAAACCCTTCAGGTGCAGCCAAAATCATCCAGAAACAAACTGTTGCCTCGCAGACGACTGCTGGGCAACACTGACTTATCACTTTAAAGGATTAAAAAAAATCCATCATTTTCCACTCCCTTCAAAATGGATAAAGACCTTTCTAAGTTTCCAAAAACCTATTAGTTAATGTTATTTGTGGAAAAAGAACATCAAAGCACACGACTCACAGAATAAGCACAATGAATCAAAAACAACATATACTCCATTATCAATAGGTTATACGTCTGAGTGAATATTCAATAATTTTACCAAACTCCAAACCACAACCGCACGGTATTCTGGGGAATGTAGGCAGAAAAAAAGAGTTTAGTCTCTCAACCTCCCAATGCCAGCTAAGCAAGGTTGGTAGAATCGACTAACTCACTCACTCATTGGTTACCTAGCAACTCACTCACTCATTGGTTACCTAGCAACTCACTCACTCATTGGTTACCTAGCAACTCACTCAGTCTTTGGTTACCTAGCAACTCACTCACTCTTTTGTTACCCAACAACTCACTCACTCTTTGGTTACCCAGCAACTCACTCACTCTTTGGTAACCTAGCAACTCGCTCACTCTTTGGTTACCTAACAACAACCTTAGTACCCTGAGCAGCAGCAGTTTTAGGTTTTGCCGCTGGGGCTCATACCTATTCAAAAATAAAAAGAAATGACGTTGAGTGAAAACAATGGGTAAAACAAGAATGAATATGTCTAATTGGCAGTACTTCAGATATCTAAAACAAAAAAATTAATGAATAATTATCAATATTCACCGATATGAAACACTTATATCGTTTTACAATATAATTGAAACACTGTATTTTGTAATATTTCTGACAAACTACATTTACCTTACTAGCCAGGAAACAATTTGGCTCTTGACATACTGAGATAAGACTGACAGGAACTATTTTAGAAGGTAAGAAAATACTGAAGCAAAAGATTAAACTGTTCTAAAAAAAATTCATGCAAACAAAAACAGCTAACCTTGCTCTCTCCCTGGCACAGTGGATTTACCCGAGCTACTTGTCCCTCTCTTTGATCCTTCAATCCGTAAGTCTCCATCAGCATCATCCTAATAACTTTCTCTCCCAGGTCTCTGTCTCCCATTAAGCCACTGAAATACGATACTCCCCGGCACCATTCAGCTTGCTGGTGCTATTATCCATTTTCACTAAGCTAAAGAGGTGTCAGACCGAGCGCAAAGGTAGGACTGTTACTTTCAAAATGAAACCATTTTCATCCAATTATTGGATGTGGAAATTCTGCTTGTTTTAGAGGCTAGCTAGAAAATGACGGACCTAATGGACTCGACAAAAAATATGTTAAGTGTTAAATTGACAATGCGTAAGGAACAATAAAGCTTTCCGTGTGGATAAAAAAGGATTTATTGTGACCAACTATGTTTATTAATTTCTACATGTTTAAATCATTTATTAGCATATGGGGATAGCATTTCCTTTCTTTCCTAAGGGCAAAACTCAGGCTGTTTTGTTTATTTCTGTAATTTATGGTAATTTTCAGAGACAATATCAACTTAGTGTGCTTCCTTTTTATAATGAACGTCAGTATGAAAGTAATTAAAGTGGCACAATTAATGAACTCACAAAAACACCAGAATGTTAATAAATGAAAGTTTTATTTGATGCTGTAATTATGATCTTGCCACTTTAAATTCAGAGCTTGTTCAGTTTTATCTTCATTACAACTCAATCTGAAAGGAGCATTATTTTTGATTTTTTAAAAGGCACATTTTTCAGTTTTATTTTCAGACTTTCACCTGTTGTTTTCCTGGTAGTACTATATTTTCCAGACTACAAGTTGCTCCAGCGTATAAGCTGAATCAGACAAACATTGTTATAAAGAGGAAAAGACATATATAAGTCACACTGCACTAGAAGTGACATTCATTTAGAACTTGTTAAACGTACCCTTAATAAACTTTGACCATCTTGTTTTTAGCCAGCAAAAAAACTTCCTGCTTCATGTCAGTCTGTATGAAATAACATTCAATGCACGAGTCCAAAAAAGTATCATGAAGACATAAAAAACATATGTAAGTCGCAGGTCCTGCCAATCTATGACAAAAAGTGCAACTTCCAGAAAATACAGTATCTGTAACTTCCATCATGACGTAGCAGCAGGAAACAGGGTGAACATGAGTCAAAAACACGTAAAGGTTGACATTTTGGACCTGTGTTCAGGAAGTGCAAGATCATAGTTCTGTTAGCATCCAAACTCAGTTCAGAAAAAGCAGGCAGGTTAAAGACTAGCTGATAAACTGTGATTGGATCCAAGCACTAAAAGGACACGAACGGGTCACCAACCAGAATCTGACCCAAAAGTTTATATCAGAGAGTTACCAAAGTTATAAGGTAGCAGGATATGATGACATATTGGTACATTTGTCTCTGATAATAAGTTTTCTATTTTTGCTAATAATGATTTTTGAACACTGACAGATCAGATGTCAAGGATTTTATTGACAGGAAGAAAATAGTTTTTTGTCTTGTATTTTTCCTGCTAAATGATGTCTTTGTTCCAGTCCGAGTTCAGTTTCCATCATTTTGCACTTTTGCTGCAAACAGCTGATTTTTTTTGCTGCTGTAAAAACCCCCAAAAAACTCTGTTTTATATCTCCTGATTTTCAGACTAATTGTAAAGAGAACAGATGGCTCCATTAAAACCTAGTGTCATTGTATGAAGATGTATGGCACCAAATATCTGCCAGTGCATAAATCACTCAAGCATCTTTTTATATTCTGCTTCATCATACCCTTATGTGCATCAGCAAATGAGAGAAACCTGCACAGAAAGGTGGGGAATATAGCAGTAAATCAGCTGAAAATATGAGATCCTCAAATTTAGTTATTAATGATCCATTTTCTTCCTTTTGTCATTTAGTCTAGTAGGTTTTAATCAGATTGACAACACATAAAGTTGGTTTATGTCACTGCTATCTGGAGCAGTATATTTCAGCTAATCATCAACAGTATTGTTAGAGGCTAAAGAAGCACTTTTCTTTCTGCTACCTGCCCCGACCAACATGAGGGAAAAACAAAAAAGAGGACAAAAACCAGACTTTCAGAGAATTTCACCAAGTTTTAGCCAAAAAAGACATTATGGAAAAAGGGCAGATTAGAAATAATCGACTGTCACTGGTTAGGTTTTATATCTCCTGCTGGTTTTTATGTGTGAAAATGAGTGAAGTGGCATTCTTGTGTAAAAACCTGGCTAAACACACACACACACCCCGAACATGTCACACACTTTCAAAGGCCAGAGCCAAGCCTATTGGCAAGAAATTGATCAATCTGTTCAACAGAAGGGAAAGGCAAGATAAAGTGAACAGAACAAGATACCAGAGAATGGTAAAGATATTTTAAAGGGGCCACATGTATGACTGTAATATTGTGGGCCCCCACCTTTACACGTCTCAGTATTCTCAGACTTTCCTGTGGACCAGATTTATTTACAAAAAAAAAATAAAAAAATAACCTGTTTGTGGATTTTTTGTTGAGCACAACTAAAAAATGTCAAAGATGATGCAACTTGGGAAGATGCAATTCTAGTTGACATCCTGTTGGCTGGCATTTCCAAAGAAGCTAATGAAGGAGCATTTATATTCCCTGGTGTTGATTGGCTGTAAACCCAAGATTGAAAATAAGGATTATCATGGGTGTTGGGTTCTGTGGAAGTTCTGTTTCCACTGCAGGTATTAATGTATATTAATGTCTATTTAGTGTTTGAATTATTAAAATAGGCAGTTATAATCAGTTTTAGTTTCAAGTAGTGTCAGACTTCAGTTAGTCACATGTTGTGGTCCCTCATCACCGTAAGTACCAGGGCTTCACTGGAAATACAGAAGCACTTACTGCTGTTTGTGCGACATCAGAATGAACACAGACGCAGATGAGCTAAAAAATGTACCACTGATTTTGATTGTTTTTTAAGTATGGTTCAAAAACAAGCCGTTTCTCTTACCTATTGAAGTTGTAGCTGGAACAGGCTCTTTGGATACTGCAAAAAAGAAAAAAAGAGGGGAAACATAAATAACTGATGTTAAACACTATTCACATCTATCTGTTGCCAGAATTCTCAATTTGAACATTTCAACGATAGTCAAATCTTTAAATCGCTTCAGAAACACTTTTTGAGACTGTTTGATCTGGAAAAATCCAAAGTTCATTGTAATTTTTTTTGTTCAGATTGGTAAAAAGCAGAAGTACTTTCTAATAAAAAATTTACAAACCAATGCCATTAATTTTGGGCTTTAAATCACAAGCTGTCATATAATGTAAATGTCAAGATATTGCATGGTTTTCTATAAATTACGCATACAGGCTAAAATATTTATACAAAATTCATATAAACATTTTGGAATATTTTTAAAAAGTTGAATATTTTTTGTCATTCATTTAGACAGTGAAAGTCATATGCAGATCCATTACAAATAGTGACAATTTTAAGGAACATGGATTACAGATATATGAAAACCCAAAGTTCAGTGACTCACACAATTAGAAAATTACATAAGATCAGATTTCAAAAGCCAGAAATGTTAGCTTCTGAAAAGAGTGACAGAAAGTATTAAACTTTCCCCCATATTTACATTTTTTGAAACGTAGCTGTAATAACAATCACTGAATTTTTTTGTAAGAAGTGCAAAAAGGTTCTGTTTTAGCTTGACAAGAACAAAATTAATATTCATGATTAACTACAGCTGGTAGTTTCTCTTTGCCAGCATTAGAAGGATTTATGCAACAGCGTTCATTCTCATTCAAGTTGAACTGAATTGTGCAGCTGCCCAAATGTACAAGCCAAATGCCTTTTGGAGAAAGGTTTTATATTCAGATGAGTCGGAGAAAAGAAAACTCTTTGGAGACAAGGTCCCCAAGAGTGTTTGTAGAAGTTAAGATGAGTACGTCACATAATATATGAAATATGATTGTTTGTTAGCAGGGTGTATTTCTAAATCTACTTGGACATAATTGGTACAGATTTTGTGCAAATACATAATTATTTCAAGGTAGTTTTTAAATTTCACTGTATTTGTATTTGACTCCTCCCTCCTCCAACTTGCATTAAAAAACACAACAAATGAACACATAAATTGTTGCCTAAGCATCTACAAAGATTAGAACTGTGCAAAAAAAATGTCTGAGTTTACCTGAGTAGTAGGAATTCAGCAAGGATTTGCTCTGCAGCGTTTTGCTTCCCTGCACAGAGAAGGAGCAGGGGGAGGGGGAGGCTGTGGAGAAGAGAGGCAAGCGTAAATATGACAGTGAGGACGATGACAATTATTTTAAAAAGTGGGGAAAGGCAGAGATGGGAATGAGCGATGTACAGCAGAGGCCAAAAGAAAGACATGAATGAAGATGGAAAATTTAAGATGAGGTAGAAATGGAAAAAAGGAGAGAATCGGTTGAAAAAGTGCCAGAAAAGAGTTTTACACCAGAGTGACCTTATCTAAAAATCAACAGTCGATTTTCAGAGACAATTAACAATAAAAACATCAACAATGGCAGATCAATTTTCAGTAGCATGTGGAGCAGTTCGATAACATTAATGGCACCTATGATGCAACCAATATTGAATTTGGAAGCACAACAGTGATTCCAGGCCAATGGACATACACTTAAATCTGATGTGTTTCTCAGCATGGGTCGATAATTTTAACTTGTCAAAGAATGAATGAGAATAAAATTGTAAAAACTGGGATGTTAAAAATATATTTTAAAAATTGGATTTGGATACAAGCTAGAACCTCAGTTTGGTAATACTTGAAACAATTTACACATCTATGAAAAGCAACATATTGGGGGTGTGGACCAGTCTTTGATTAGTTCTAAAAAAGAAAATGAAATCAAACCAGAAGTATAAAACTCATCATTAAGTGTCACACATTGTTCAGTAAAAGCTACCAGAAAAATATTCAAGAAGGTCAACGCCATGACTCATTCTGCTACCCAAAGAGACATGCAGTGTGTTAAAGGTCAAGTGACAAATCTCCCAAAGAGCTGCAGTAATAATGACAGAGCGGTTGAGGCGACACCATCATTAAATCGGTGGACTTTTCCAGAAGCTTGTTAACACCATGCATCGCAGTTATCCCTAAAGACATTAGATCCCTCATTAGGGATCATTGATGCAGCTGAAGTACCAGATAACTTGTCAATAGCAAAACCTCCCAAAGCTGTTTAGTCACTGTGCAAGTCAGTCTGCATAGAGCTTTGCTTTTATTAGCTTACTTGCTTAAGAAGCATTATATACCTTGCATGTACTGCAAGGTATTTCATGCTTTAAATGCGTACAAAATAGTATGCATTATGCATTATTTACTATGTTCTCTATTTACTTGCATACAAAATAGTAACTTGTAAAATAGCAGGCTGAATAAATTGAAAATCCGATTGTCACTAAAATACGAAACAAAATACTGGTAAGCTGTTACACTGCAAAAACAAACTCTTTGGGTGTAGTCTCCAGCGCAAATATATTATTAAATTAAGACAAAACTAACTGACAACTAACTTTTCAACAAGATACAGGAGCTTGTTGCAAGTCAATATCTTCTTAATATTGATTTAAAAAGCATTAGTTCTACTGCCAGATTACTTCAACAAGACATTCGGCCCACGTTATAAGGGAAGGAAATTTTGACTTAAACTCCTGGACTTCACTAACATCCTGAGAGAAACCCATTATTTAACAAATATTTGGAAAAACAGATAATCTTGCATTTTGTTCAGTACAGGAGCCAACGTTGCTTTGGTGGAAAAACAATAAGTAGCTCTAAGCAAACACTTGCACAAGTTCATCCCAAGGATGGGCTGTCAAGCTAGTCACCAATGGAAGACAGTTTACAGAGCAAAGTGGGGACCTTTAGGTGGACACCTCACATTTTATAAATGTGGTTCATTATGAGAAATTCTTTCCTTTAACTGTGACTAATGCTACCTTATTCCTGCACATACACCATCTCCCATCTCTTCTACACACCTAGAGACTACTGTAGGACTCTATAAATAAATAAATAAAAAATCTGAAGAGGCTGTTATTAAACTGACAAACCATAGATCTGTAAAAACCTATGAGGACTTCACAGTAGGTCTGCATTTGAGTTTTTATGAATTATGAAATATTTTCTGGCCAGAAAGAACTTTGTTCTGAGTGCAGAATGGCATTTCTTTTAAATTACTACCAATTAAAGACTAAAAGCAGTTTATGGAGTTTTCTAGATCAAAATGTAGACTTCAACACTTAAAACATACATTAAGTTAGTCCAAAACTAGCCTTATTTTTAATGCGTTGTGGTGTTTCTGCTGCAGTTGAACTGCGTCTCAATCGCAGTTCAACTCTCTTCCAACAATCACAGCCTGATCTTGGAAAGTCCCACCATCATCTCCCTCCACATCTTAGAAGTTTGTTGCTGCTGAATGTGAGCTATAGTTGGTTTTAGTGTATGGTGTCGATAATTACAGGTAACAGAATGTTAAATATGTGCATTTCTCTGTATATTTTTATAGTCATTTTATACATTTAAATTATTTAATTAATCAATGGTTCTGAATTGTAGCCACAGTTTGTTTTTTCATACTTGTCTTACTAATGTTTTTATGTTATTCAAATCGTTACAGAAAACATTTGACTGAAGTACCTCTTATTAACCAGTCAGAGGAGTTTAATGGTTTTTTACAAATAAAATACTGATTTTCATTACGATAGACTTTTCATGTAAATCTAATTAAGTGGAGTGGATTTCATTATAACTCTTTTTTAAAATATTTTTTAGAGGCGGCTGTGCAGAAAGAGAGCCACATTGATTCCAGTCACCAGATCCTCTGTCTCCTCATGTCATCCTTTACTTTAGTGTCTCCTCATATTTTGTTTACTTATTTTTAAATAAATTTCCCTCTTAATATCAACATTCTGTCCCTGTTACAGCCGTAGATGCAAAACGAGTTTATTTGATGAAAATAGTGAAACAAAATGTTTCAATTAATCAGTGTTTACTGTAAATGAAGCATTTTGCTGTAAAACAGCAACTTGAGCAGAAAGTTTTGAATTTGTCTTGCTGCTCATGGATCTGATTAACGTATAATAAATTAGTTGTTTAGATCTAAAGCTGGTGATCTACTGCTGGTCTTCAGCTACGCAAGAAAATAAGTTACAATGACATTTCCATCTGAGGCTCTAAAGGTTTAAATCTCTCAATTCATCATCATGTTTCATTGTTACAGAAGTCTGAAAATATAATATAAAGCAGTAAGCCGCCATTATTCACATGGTGAAACATTTGTTTTAGAACCAGTTTTCATCTTCTTTTGATCATCTTTTTATTAATTTCCACATGTTTCATACATTTATAACTTTATAAAGGTGGATATTCAGTTTCATTGAAATTTTCTCAGATGCAATTTTTATTGTACTGAAATGCATCAATGTGAAAATATTTAAATTCTTGGAAAAAAATAGAATAATCTTTGCAGTTCTGGGACGTTGACATTATCAAGCACACTCAGTCCTGGTTGCAGACCTTTGGATCTCAGAAATAACTCACCGTTCAGCTGTACTTGCCAAACACACAGAAATGTACCGTGTTCTTTTAGTTTTTAGACTCTGACAGATCTGCCTTTCTTAGAAGCAGATTCTGTGAATCTTTTCTACCTCAATGCCTCTTATTTTGTTTTCTTTGGTGTGCAACACTTTGTGCTCATTTGGCAGCTGAATTTCAGTTCTTGTATATCAGTCCATGTACCAGTAGTAACATGTTTTTTTTCTTAAGATTAAAGTCCCACAAACTGTTGCATGTGTGCTTTGACCATGTTCTAAGCAACCCAAGATCAAAACCATAAATTAATTCATGTAAACATTTTTTTTTAGGTGGACTTTTTGCACAAAAAAATGCAACATCCGTTTAAGAAATGTTTCCTTCAAAAAAAATATAATTACTAACACAAATGTTCAGCTTATTACTTAATTAGAGCATATAGAATATTAAGTTACAAGCTCTTATTTGAAAAGAAAGTGAATCATCACTTTAAAGAACTATAGATAGAATATGAGCAAAAACAAATTTCCTTGGCATATTAAGGAATTTTAACTTGCTTTCTTAATTAGCTATATTTCCGCGTTATTTGACTGACTACCCAGAAATGTCTTCTACTAACAAACCTTTTAGAACAGACAGTGAATCCCACTGTGGGGAGCTCAACCGGTCAGTTGTAAATGTGTTGGGATGCAAGTTTAAAATGTAAGATGTAACATGGCTGGATAAAACTATTGTTCTGTTTTTATTTAGCATTGTACAATGGTTTGCACAATACTCAAAACTGCAAGTCTCTTCTTCTGTTCACTGAAATTCAACAACAAAAATCAAGCCCAATGGGAGAAACCCCAGACAGAAGACTGAAGGGCGATGAGAATCAAGCAGGATTGTGTAGGAAGGCGGTGGCCAGGCTAGCTGCACCCTACCGTTATTTATTTTCCATTTGCTGTACATTTGATGACATCACTTCCCCGCTGCGGGTTATTTAAGTTGTGTATCCTCTCTTTATTATCCTCCCTTTCCTCCATCACGTCTCTCATTCTTTATCTCTGTCCCGCACTTCTAATACATTCAAACAAACATATTTTCTCCTGCTTGGTGATAAAATCCCTCTCGCCTTATGCAAACTACCACTGTATGCTAATGTTCCCCAAAAAGCAGTCCGGCTTTAATACAGTCAGGAGTGTACCTGCATACCAAGAGAAATCTGCTTTGACAGCAATGTCCTGTGAAGATAGCTGGTGACTGGGTGAGAATGCAATAACACAAAAAGGTTATTTGCCCTGTGAGACTCCTTGCAGAAATATTACTGGGTCCCCTCTCTGTGTCAGCGCTTTCAGTCTCATTAGGACCGAGCCTGGCAGAGGATGCTGCATGCAAGTAAATGTTTGTCCATTTCAGAAAAAAATACTACCAAAGCTGAATTACAGATAGGAGGACACTAATTTGTGACATTGTTATGGGTAACTTTTAACTTCATGCATTTCCCACAGTTCCCGTATTTTTTTTTTTTTGTGATAGACCAACTAACTTTTCACAAACAGAAATGTGCTGAGTACGCTATACATTTGTATTCAGTACAGCAAAACCAAATGCCTTCAAACATCACATAATAATTAAACTCTGTCCACCTGTGTGTAATTTAATGTGGGGAGTTTTCAGTCGGTAGGTTTGATTTGATTGAGAATCAAAAAGTAACAAGTTCAGCTGCTGCGGTTTTCTTTCACACTGCATTGTGTCAAACAATCTTCCCCATCCTCGCCTTTGATGGCGCTGCACCAAGAACAACACACACAAAAAAAAAAAATCACAAAAACCTCTGAAGAAGACACTGAAGATAACTTCCTTGTTCACAAAATGTAAACAAAAATGGAGCTTTTAGAGGTTGGAGGACTTTAGATCTTTGGTGAAAAACCATGAGCCATTTCTTTTAATAGATCTAGACTCCCATGTTTGTTTTGATTGTAATTACCCAGAATGCACTGTGTTGTAGTCCACTACAGCCTGCTTTCCTGCTTTAGCTTTTCAAACAGCACTAGAGTTCAGTTCAACCAAACCGAGACCTGCGATTTTACGAGGACCAAAGTTCACATTCACACTTCTTGAAATGAACTGGACTTTCTTTGCAAACAAGCTAGAGTTTGATTATAGTGGACTAAACAGGGCTGGTGTGAATGAACCCTAAGTAAACTGAACTGTTCAGTGAAGAAATCAGGGAATTATTAGCGAATATAAATGAACAGACAGCATCCTAAGGACCAACAAAAAGTCTGTCTTTAAACCATCCTTCTGATTTTTACATTTAAATTGATAACAAAAAGGTTTACCAGCATTAAAAAATTTTAATCAAAAAGTTCATACAAAAATGTGCAAAAAAGTTTATACAAAACAATGTGCTGTAGTGTATAAATGTAGATGAATGAATTTAACCTGAATGTTCAAAATGCAACAAATGTAACACCACTCAGTCTGCAGTTTTCAGTGCAGGAACATTTTTTGTACATCAGTAGGGAGAGTTAAGAAGAAGAGTGCAGGCAGTTATGACCAGCATTAAATTGAACCTGCAGCTCTCAGAAGCCAAGTTCCCCCAAAGGCCAGCGTGACATTTACAAGAGAAAAATGCCCGCCTGAGAGCAACTGTCTAATTATACCGGACACACAAATATGAGTAATTTTAAGAAGAAAAATAGAAAAATGCAGTCCGTTCTTTTGCAAGATGCAATCTGCGAGTGGAAGGGCCAGTTATGTCCAAAAGAAGCTCCAGGTAAGATGGAAGCTTGTGACGTACTGCATTGTCTGCTCATCTTAAAGTTTTATTTTTTATCAAAACGTCTGTTAGTTGGGTTAATAACATGATTAATAAGTGTGTTTTGACAGAGAACCAGCCAATAGAGGGACATGAATACAGGAAGCTCTTGCTTTTTTCTTAGATTAATACTGATCCGATATTAATATCTCTATTGGTCCTAATACTGAAAAATAAATCTAGATTGAGTACCAGTGAGTTTCAGATGGATAAAGGCAGATCTATTCTGTCTAATTCTATGCGTTGTGCTCTAAATAATGAAATGCTTCAATATTTATTTTACATTATATTTAGAATTACTTAATTCAATTAATTTAGCGATTAATTAATTGTACTTTCAGGACCATTTGGAAGAAGATTTGTTTATTTTACATTCACCAACGTAGTTAACCTATTGTTTTTGTCAGTTTCTTTATTCTTCATTTTACATTGGCTGTCATAATTTCACTGACTGAGCAAATTAAAGTTGGGTTGTTTTTACACCACCAAGCTTGTGATGCTACTGGTGTAAGTAAGTGTACTGTACTGGCCAAATGAATTTGCAATTCAGTACATTTATGTCTGTGTTTAAAAACCAAAACTATTCAGTGCTGTGTTTCTGTATTGGATCGGTATTGACTGATACTTTCTCTCAGATATCTGTACTGGAAGTGAAAGTGTATCGGTGCATTCCTACTCTTCTGAAGGTTTCTGGGATCATTTACGGATAATGTTCTCCAGATGTCCACAATGCTGCCAGTAACAGTGTGAATCTTGATCAATTTCATTTAGAACAGAAATGCAGTTGAGTTTTACTCACTGAAGCCGTTGAGGTCTGGGCTGGAAGTGGAGAACGGGTCGTCTTTGTGCAAAGTGCTCACTTTAGTGGTGCTCTTATCCGCCGTGGTGACCGGACCCATCTCCCTCTGCTGGGTGGAGCTGCTCGCAGTTTCCTTCTGCTTTTTGGCCAACTTCCTATAAGCAAAACAAACATGGAAAAAAATCTAACCAAGGACTTGAATACAAGTTTGTGAGTTACGGTAGGTTATATTTATATTTATACACAGAGAGATAAGATTTGATGAGGGGTGAAATGAAGTGAATTGAGCACAGAATGAATACTTAAGGATGAAAGATATGGACACTGTCATGCGTTTAATAAAGGATCCGTCGACTTAAGTAGGCCATCTTTAAATTCAATAGCTTGACGCACCAGAATGTAAACAGTTGGCAGCGTTTAACTGTCAGTTTTGAGGAGCAAAATGTCGTTATAACGAGAGTTTCTCGATAAACGAGAAAATTTCTTTATAATCTCTTTGTAAAAATGAGAGTTTCTTGTTATAAGGAGATATAATATTATGTTCCTCTGACTGATTACGACTCGTTAAAGGGCATAAAGGGGCTCACTATGATCCTCCTTCTCACTCTGTTTCTTCTAGATGACATTTAAAAATCCCAAGAAGTATTGCTGTTTTACTGTTCCGACCTTTCTTATTTAAAAGATAATATATTTTGGTTTTAATGAGACATAAATCTCATTTTAGCAGGTTTAACATCTCGTTATAACAACAAAGTTTCAGTGTTTAAATGAGATACTCCTGAATTTACTTCGAAGCTCTGGCAGTTGAACTCTTACGCCTGTCATCTAATCCCCACCAGATTTTCACATCACAGAGATTAATACACGTTTTGTTTTTTCCTGTCAAAAATAAAGTCTAATTTCAGAAGCTGTGACTTTATGTACCTCATCACTTGGTTGTGGAGGACTTTGGACCTTCTTAACAGTACTTCAGTTTATTGGGATTTGCAGATATTCGTTTTTGCATCACTCTCTGAAGGAGAGTCCAAATCCTTTGAGTTCCTTTCACATTGCATGTGGAAATGCTCTTACCTTCAGTAATAAACACAGCTTTGAGTTCTGCTTCTGATTTGAATCTTTGATTTGAATTCACCAAACATTTCCATGATTATTTAGAATTATTTTCCAACCACATTTCTTCCTCAAAGATGATGATTCCCCGTCTTTCCTCCAGTTTTATAAATATGTTGAGCAGTTTTTAATGATTTAAATCCAATTATATAGACTAACTTATGCAACCACGATTACATAAGTTGTTGATGGTTGAAAGATAATCACTCATGCAGTGATTATGCAATAATACATTTTGCTTACTTAAATTCTGGTTGCTACCTTTATTCTGTTTGTTTGGCCAGGCAGGGTGGCTACCTGCAGACTAACATGTTTGCAAAAAAATAATCCCATTGTAGAGTCTAATAATTAGTCATGAAAGCAGTGATTATTTTGCGTTCTTTAAAGCAATTAGCACAACAATGGAAAAACGATATGATTCACTGTTGAAAGGTGACCATTGTAACACTATTGTTCTTCCAAAGTTGAGACGTTTTTAAATAAATATGTTCCAGTTTCCCTAAACACATGATCAGGCATACTTAGACAGGACAGTAAGCCTGAAATTGCCAAATGATAGTATTAGTATGAGAATGAGATTTTTTAGGTAAAAACACTTTGACTGGTCGTATGACAAGAAAGACATTCATGTTCTATTTAGTACAGCATCTAAACCCAGCTGTACTAGTTAGATATTGCTTTTCCCTCAATGCTTGCATGTCCCATATGTTAGCTGTTTACTGATTAACATTTTACAGTCTGATGATGCTTCAGGTTTAGAAACCATGAAGGAAATCATGCTGTAGACATCAAAATTGAACCCTGCAAACTAGACTGACAACAAAATTCATCTCGTCTTCTGTGAATTGTCTTGAAAGTCAGAAATACTTTGAGTCTAAAAATGCTGGAAGTGATAATTAGTGCAGTTCATCTTAAAAGAACTTTGCTTCTTCAGAAAGCTTTGAGCCAGCCATGTAAATGAACTGCCTGTTCTGTTTTGTTCTGCAGTTTGACTCATCTCTTGGACTCAAATCTTCTGCACATTTCCAAACTCACGACGCCATGAGGAACCCGCATGGCTCCTCATATGCTTCAGGGTCTGTTAAAACAACCAGCAGCATCTTTGTAGTCACAAATAAAATATCTTCATGGATTTGTTGCAAGCATTTTGTTTGACAGGGAATTCAGACAATATTACAAAATTTTACATTAAAAGGGTTCATTTTCTAATTAGATGTTGAAATGTTGATGACGTTAAAAGTTTTAACGTCTCTCCTTACCACACAAGTCTTGTGCTGAGAAAATGTCCACAGATTTTGCATCTAAAACTACGAGACTATCAGTGAAATACGTTCGGCAGGTTTTCTTTTGTAATTTGTGTGTTAATGAAATAAAGTCATGTGGAATGCAATGTAAAATCTTTGACTCATAACAGAACTCCAGTGCTGTCATGAAGTAATTAGCTGGTTTCTTTGCCATGAGTGAAGCTGTGGAAAAAATATCAAGAACTGATCTCAGTGAGTTTATTGAATATTGCTTCTGTTCTGACCTGCCAGATGAACTGCTTGAACAATTTTTAACCCAAACCCTCCTTCATATTACACATCCACTTCTTACAAAAGGCAAACCTTTTAAAATCTAATCAAACATGGAGATAGAAATGCAGTTTGGCCTTTGCTGTGGGTTCATTTGAAATGTAAAACCAATGAATAGGAAGCCAATAACATTATATTTCTTCATTTTTTCACATTTCAATAAATCATTTACTCAATAGTACTGCGGTGAAGTGCGACCTAACAGAAGCTCTCTATAAGTTTAATTTCAAGGCAGTGACATTATTAGATTCTTTTAGTCTTGTTGAATAGCTCTTCATACTTTCTGAAGGTCTTTCAAAGTTTTTCTTTAGAGTTTGCATGCCGTTTTACTCAATACTCAAGCATTAAATGACGACTGCAACAGTGGAAAAATTAGGGGGAAAAAACTACAAGCACAGCCCAAAAGAAGTTTCAACCCTGAGAAAATGGAATTAAATATCTATGAGTTGATATGATAGAGATGAACGCTCAGACTCTCAGCTTCACTGTCCCATTTTTCACTAAGTCATCATTCAGAAGAACTGCGCATGTGAAACTTTAGTTTCTGTTTGCAATGAGAAAAGGTTTACAAGTCTGTGACTGAACCTGGACTGAATTCTGATGGATCTGACATGTGCAGACAATGTGTGTAGCTAACGGACTAACTGACCTTAAACTTAAACTTAATTTATGATCTGATGGGATGCTGGTCGTTTTGTTCAAGTTGTTCTAAAAGGAGTTATTCTATCAGTGAACATACTCAAGCCTAAACTAGCATCTCAATGCTAAACATGTGGCAGCAGCACAGATGGCACCAATGCTAACGTCAGAGTCCACAGTCCACATTTCTTCTAAAAAAGTATGATTTCAAATCCACATTAAAGAAACATTTGAAAGCACTTTGCACCAATCTGATGGTTGAAAACCTTAACTAACAGATTTAAACAATAAATATATCTGTCTATTTATTCAATAATTTAGCAGCAAAAGTTGTTTTTTAGTTGAAAATGTTGCTTATTTTGTCTCTATACTTCTCGATTAAAATGCGAATATTTACAGGCAGTGCAATTATGGGAATTAAACTGTTTATCGAGTCTCAAGACTAGTAATATATAAAAACATTATTTGCAGCATCATTTCTTTTTACATTTGGTGAAAGCAGAGTAAGAGAAAAAATATCTCCTTGAAGTGACATCCAAACATTTAATTTCTTATCTTTATTTTGCTGCTAAGAAATTTTCCGTCACTTTCATAATGCTAAGAATGAGCTAAATCCGTTTTCAGCACCAGAGCAGTGTTTTCACACAGGAATTGCTTTTTTAAAAGATCAGGATTTTTTCAAACGTTTTAAACTTAAAATTTAGGAATCAATAAAAAAAAAAAAAATAATCTGTCCACTAAAAATCCTAGCTGCTCAGAACTAATCCGACAAATAGCTAAACTTTATTTTTATCAGCACATCAACACATTTTTCTGACTGTAAGGGCTTGAAAGAGTCACAAATGACAAACAGTGGACTGTGTGTTTGTGCATAAGCATTGATTCTTGTAGGGGTGTGTGTTTGTAGAGGTAAATATTTGAGCTCCTCAGAGCTGTGTGTGCTGGACATTCAGTCTTTTCGCCTGCGAGCGTTGCACGTGTCGGTTGTGTCGGTCCACGCTGGGCAGTGAGTTGGCGTGTTCCTCTGTGACTTATCACGATGCCGCCTCGTTGCATGTGTTTCTGATGGAATGAGCCGTCTCTGCAAAGCCAGTTCAAAAAGGCCAATGCAAGACAAATGTATTTTCCACTGCATGGCACAATTGAGACATAAGAGCTTACTTTTCAAGAGCAGCCTCAGCTAAAGTTAGTAAAACGAAGGTCCACATCCACTCTACAAGTTATTCAGTGAATATTAGAAACTTAACAGGTAAAAACAAAATTCTCTCTGTGCTGTTTTGTGCTTTCATTCTGGCCTCCCATAGAGATTGAGTGGGTGAATGAAAGACTGCAGTGGCTGTATTTTGAACCAGAATGGATGTGCATTGTCAAAGACCCTCTGGTAATTTCAATAACGTACCGATCAACAATATTCTGAGTTTCCTGGGTTATTAGGTTTTCCTAATAACCCCTGCATGCTCACAGGTCAGTATCCACAGATTTAACTATTCCCAGATTTTTCTATTCTCTGCGTAAATCCACATTTTTTGCCAAAAATTCACATATCCACTATATTTGGAAAACAACAATTTAATTTCTTTGGCGCTGATTGGCTGTACCCCCAAAACCAGAGATAAGGAAGACTTTCCCTGCAGCCAGCTAAAGAACAATAAACCAAATCTTAGTAGAGGTGTGTGTGCATTAAAGGGAACGCATTATGCAGAATTCATATTTTGCATGTTTTTGTACTTCCATTTGGTTACTACTTCTAAAAACAACTCAAATGCTTAAAAAAACACACCTTTGGTTTTTGGCAATAAGTTAATGTTTTTTGGTGTTTGGAAAAATGAGACATTTCAAAAACCTCCAGAATCTATTGTCACAAATCAGTAGGTACTGCCCATCACTTAGCAACCCTACAAAGCCCAGCTTGTTACCTAGCAACCCAAGCTAAGCTCCAGCATATTTGGTCAGCTGGTTTTACCAGGAGGCTCTACTAATGCTTTTCAAAGATGTACAGTTGTTTAATTGCCCATTTGTTTCCAGCCATTTTCACATGCGAGTGTAAACATTTTATTTCTGATAATTATTCCCACTTTCATCAGATAATGAGGTCTAAATGTAAAATCTCATTCTGGGAAAACTCCAAACATTTAGTCGACAATTTTTCTCCAACTTTTGTCCAAAACATCATAAACTGATCTGGATGTTTCTATCAGTTCATTGCTAATATCTTTAGTTTTGCTGAACAAACAAACTTTTGCCACATCATGAGCTGCAGGATCATCCATTCTGAACAGATCAGGCATGGTGGGTGTGTGTATTCTTGTTTACTTGCAGATGTTTATATGGTGTGTGTGTGTGTGTGTCTGAACAGTGAGATTGCTCACAGGCTGATGCTTTTCCTCGTAATATGAGAGAATATACGAATCTGTGCTTGCAGTGCACTTTTTCCATTGCTGATCTTTTTGGTTTTATGAGGTGCTTGTTCTGCTTAAATGATTGTGAACGCTGGCGTGTGTGTGTGCGTGTGCATGTAAGCACAATATTGTTGATCCCTCCGAAGGTCAGGAAGCAATAAACGAGAGGTCAGCTTTGGAAGAAACATCTGCTTTATCCCTATCAATCCTTTGGTCCACAGTATACTGGCAATAATGTCTGTGTAGGACCAAAGCGTCAATGTGAATGTAGTCAGAGTGAACCTGAAGAAAGTCTGGGAAACTAATCAAGCAGTTCTACTTAAGAAGATTTAATAATATAAACATTTACACAAAAAAAAATATTGGTCAGATTGAAAGAATGAAAACAAACCTTCTTCCAAAATATTTTCCTTCTAATAAAATCAGGTTTAATCCTAATATTTGAGAGCCATAAAACCTACTCTGTGATTGGGGCCAAACTGTTACTTACAGTGGTCTATTCTTGACTATCTGACTGCACTTTCATTAAAAAAGTAGGGAGAAGAAGAAAGGCAAGTGGGCCAGAAACAGAATCAAGAACATAAAAATGGAAGAATGTATATAATCAGTGAAAAGCAACAGGCAACGTCTCAGAACTTTTATGGAAAAGACTTTCTCATTATCGTTCCCATTCTTTCCCTGCACTTCTTCCTATCACACATTTATCCCAATAATGGGCTCGTTTAAATGACAAATCCCTCGTATTGTAATTTGCAATGAACGGGACATAATCCTTCTTTAATGAATATCATAGCGGCAGTTCATTAACCGCTCAGGTTACCCCACCGGGCGCCGGCCCTACCGAGAGTCATGAGTTACTTGTGCGCCCCCGGCGACGCTAATTGCAGGCTGTTTGATGTGTCGATAATGAGAGATGTGTGGTGAGGGGACGTTCAAAACCATAAGGGAAAGCTGCGCCGTTCCCCTGATGGGTTTAAGAGCAGTTTTGGTCCCCAGAGTCACGAGATGGGAGGAAATGAAGTGAAGCAGAGCAGAAGTACTCATGAAACGGGTAAAAAAAAATCAGCTTTTTAATTGTTTCTTATGTGATGTATGAGACGTCAGGAGCACTTGAGGGGTTCATTTCCCAAAAGCCGTGTTTCCATTAAAAAAAGACTCATTACTGAAGGTTATTCATTTTACAGAATAAAGAGACTTCCTTATTTTATGCTTAATTGTATAGGGTGAAATGACGTAGGATGAACCATAACGATTCGGGATGGTTTAATTTGAAGCGAGTTCTTTTTAGAATAATGCATCGATATTAAACCAATAGAGCAGTCTGCAGCTTCCTGACCCAGCTGCTGCATCAACAGTTCACACTGATAAAACTCACATTGACCAGCAGGGCAAACACGACTACGTCAGAACAACAAGGTAGCTTCTGTGGATCTAACTTACCTCTTAATGCACGAATGGCTTACAGACAAAGATGTGTGCATTTTCTTTTTTCAACAAGATTCTTAAGGATAAAATGGAAAACTTGGTTCAGAGAGAAAAGCGTAAATGTTTTTCTATCCAGAACAAAACAGGAAAACTAACAAGATTTTTGGTTGTCTGGTAGCAGAGGACATCACTAAAATTTTAAAGCCTCATAAGTTGATTGATAATATCCAAATATACAGAAGTCTATATGTTTCTAATTTACAGTGAAGATATAAAGACATTAAGAGTTTATTTTCCTCATTTAATTTGAACTAATATTACTTTTTTTTTCACAAAGTGCCATTCACTTCCCATGGCTCTGATTGGGTGTACCAATCAGAGCCATGATATATATATCATATATATCATAAGCAGTTATATGTTATAACTGCTTATAACTTATAAACAGTTATAAGCATTTTATAGAAGTCATTCATGGACAGCAGTCGTCCCTAAACTGTATAAAACGATGCAACGATTCTGGAAAAATCCTTAGACTTCTAGAAAGAAACCAATGTAAAAATTAATCCAGTTATACTGCCTTGTTTGTGCATATAAACTCCAATGTTACTTATGTCTAATTAAGAGCTACGTGATTGATCCTTTGATCAATTAAAGCTAACTGTCTTGAATGTGGTGACCAATCAGAAGAGAACAGGTGAGACTCCGAAGTCTCTGTCCAGATATTTGGTTTGGAAATAAAATACTCAAATCCTTTGTGTCAGTCCTACTAGTAAATATTAAGCCGTTGTTCTTGTCCAGGTCATGTCAGAACAAGGTGATGGTTGAAAACCCATCAAGAGATTAATAAGCTATCAATACTCAGCAATTACTTTTATGTTATCCTACAACAAAACAAAATCTCTTGGTTGCTAACTTTACTCAAAAGATTCAAAGCTAATCAGAGAAATCATAACTTGACAGGACAGATTTCATTTGTAGGCCTTTATGTAAATTTTTCTCTAAATAGTGGCAACCAAGTTACTTTGTCCTTAAGACAGAAGCACAAAAGAGAAATATATTTTCTTTGTGACTAATGTGGCATGAGCCGATGTTGAACCGTTATTCCTCTCAGAGCAAATTCTGCTTCTTTTGGAGTTTCTTAGATATGTGGGGGGTGTTTTTACCAGGTCTTCATCAAAAGTGAGAGTATTTCACCTGCAGCTTGACCATCACTGTTTCTTCAAAAGACAAAATATGAACATGAACAGGGGATTGCATTCATTTCAGTCGGTGCTCGGCGGATCCACAGGCCGACCCGGAGGTGTCCAGTAAAACAAGGGGAGCAACATTTGTTTCACTTGTCAAGGAATTGGCAGAAACTCCTGTATTATGCTCGGGCTGGCCTCGGCCAGTCGGCTGGCAGCTGGATAACTCAAATAACCTGGAGCCATCCCCTGCTAGAGTCTGCAGTTAGACAGACAGTCAGTCACCTCAGGATGACAGCAGTAGCTCTAGAGGAGGCTGCAGGCGAAACCCAAACAAACTTTCATCTGAGTATCACAACCCAGACAAGGGAGGGCGAGATGGAGAGCTACAGGCTGTGGTGAAGAGAGAAACACACACACACACACCCCCACACACCCCTGCACCCCCGCACACACTGCAGGCATGCATCAGCCTGACACATTTAAATTCCCCCCTCATATGATGGCTCCTCAGGCTACCCTTGTAGATGTGAATGTAAGTGTATTCACCTCCATTTAGATTTATTTAACAGCATAATAAATTATTTTTGTTTGACTATGGATTCATAGAAGCGTTTTTGCTATTCAATTAGCTTCATGGTATAACAGCTGCTTTTAATAAATGAGCTGAACATATTTACAAATGGACTTCTTGTTAAAATAATAGTTAAATAAAAATAAAAGAAATGTAAACACTGCAGTATGGCTGTGAAATCTCTAAAGACATGAGATTTCTTCCAAAAACTGCAGTGAACTGTTTATTCAGAAGTGGAGTGTTTTTTTCCACATACAGTCATATTCTATAAATTTAAATATTTGTTCTGATAAGGCTCATTTGTCTGATTAAAAATTGACATCCTTTAAGCAGGTATTAAACATACTTTTCTTTAAGCTCACATTTCTGTAGTACAGGTTTTTTTAATTGGTCTGATGTAATCCAATTTTATTGTCATGTTTTCATGTATTCACCATAATTAATGCGATAAAAGCCTTTAAGAATCTGTTTGTAATGACTTATTGAATTAATCCGTATAGATAGCGAGATTTTTCTTTTGTGAATTACAAATAGATGTAAGACACCAAACTTAATTTATTTATTTTTTCGTTTTGCACAACTTAGAGTTTTGAAGATACATTTAGTTTTACTCCTATTTTTGAGTAAAAGCAGTTAAATCCTCATGTGTTGCTTAAAACAATAAAATATTGGTGAATACAGCAAAACCAAGTTATCCAAGAAACTTTTGGGGTGAAGCTGATAGTTATAGTTTTAGTTAAAATAATCCTTCATGTTGAAACTTTCTTTGCATTATAATCTGTTATCACCCTCCATATGTTTCCCTAGCATAGTTAAAGTTAAATCTGAGCATCAAAATCCTAAATTAAAAACAATCTGTTGAGCGCTGTCACTCCAGATGTATCAGTTTCTCTCTATGAAGGAGCAGCTTTAGCTGCTGCCAAAGAGCCTTAGGGGAGCTGTTTTAGGAGAAAGTTTGGCCAGGCAATGATTTTTCCACTTAGTTCGGACTCACACCAGATTTAGAGAGTTTTCCAGGCCTTTGAAGATACTTTGAGAAGCAGAGATTTTCTGCAGGGATTTTCAGATGAGCTCAGGGCAAAAGAGTGCAGACGTGCACACAGGTAAGTGCACGTGTGTGTGTGTGTCATTACGTGCTTGTGCATGCCTTAAGACAGCTATAATAGCTCTTCATTAGAAGTGGTTAATAAGCAGGAAATGGCCACTTGGTGAAGGAGATAAGAGTGAATTACATTGACCTTTTAGGGTGAGACTCTTTAAGAGGCAGGGCATGCAGGCGATCCAAAGGAATCTGAACTCAAATGTTCACTTCTGCATCAGCATGTGTGGATATATCACAATATTTTACATATAATAAACAAATTATATCACAGGACAAACAAAAAATAATATAAGTTTAAAACACATTAGCCTGCAACAAAAATACAGTTTGTGCTAAAAAAAAAGTTTTAGGTTTTTAACCTAGTCCTGAATTTAGATCAAAGAATTTTAGAAAACAGATGTTGAAGTATTTCTCAATTATTATGGGAAACGATCCAGTCGTGTCGTTATTTCTTTATATTTTTCATTGAAGCTGCCAAATATTGTTTAAAGTGGTCTAAAATCACTTTTCAAGCAAAATAAATGAAATTTCTCCTGAAAATACTGGGCAGCTAAATATTCATGATATGTAATATCTATGACCCTTAATTCTTGGAGGAAATAAACAAGCACACAGTGATTAAATGCATAGTCAAAATAACATGGTGCTGAATTGGTGAGAGGGAAATTGACCAAAGTTTCTCTCTGTGCCCTAACCAACTTGGTTCAGTGTTTTCTGAGTGGATTCTAGGTTAGTTTCAAGGAAAGAGCATTGTGTTTGGTTCCCAGGGGGAGATTGATCCATCCCAAAGTCTCTGGAGTATCTTTACTGAAGCAAATACTTTTACAGGCCAATCAGACCTTGGGGTTTTCTTTACCAGTGCACAGTAAAGAAAGCTGCGGTATGTAACTTTTATAAATAAATACAATTTTTACATATTTGTTGAAACGGTCACCATGTCAAGACAGTATGGTAGGAGAGAGATAAATCAAAAAAAATTAAGACCCTCTGCCTTCTCCCAGTGCTAACTAGAAACAACCAGTCAGAGCCAGGAGGTGGGCTTTAATGCTGTCAATCACCCTTCACGTGGCGCTGCTCATTCCCTCTGTCTCTCTCCCGTTGCTCTGTGGTGTGATGCAGCTGTCAGAGCCTGCAGTGAAGGCTCACTACACCAACGATGGCGGATAAACGGTTGTTTCTCCACCATTAGCACATGTAACAGCACGTACCTGAGGGTGATTGACAGCACTAAAACCCTCCTACTGGCTCTGATTGGTTGTCTTTGAGTCGAGAGCAGTGCATTTCTTCAGACAGAAATAGTAGCTCAGGGAGGAGTTTGATCTTTTCACAGACTTTCTGTCTTATATTTGTTAAAACCGTCACGACATGGTGACAATTTTAACAAATAATTTTTATATATATACATATATATATATATATATATATGTAAAATGTGCTTTACATGCTGCAGCTTTAACCTAAAGGCAGGTTTTGTAAAAAAAATACATGCACAATGCAGAAATCTTCAGTGAAAATGTCAGTAAGTGGATGTGATATTGTTGATCTGACAATACTTGAGTTTTTTCTCCCCCTAAAGTGGGAAAGTATATTTTCTCGCACAGATTCCCTTCAAAAAATGGAAATATGTATTTGATCCTAGTTTTGCACAAACTTGCAAAATTGTAAAATGTGCTAAACTAAATACCCTAACATACTGAGATTAAACTTCTCAATTTCTACAACAAATACATACATTTTGAGACATTAAACTAAATATGAGATGTAATACTAAATGGTTTACTGATGTTCAAAGGTGTTTTTGCAATAAGGATGCAGTGTTTGTCCTAAAATATGAGAATCTTAATCATGCTCTCAATTATTATTATTTTAGAAAGTTGAGTGTTGTGAAAGCTAAACAGGATAAACATTTCAACAAAAAGAACGTACGATGGGCTGAGAAAGCAGTAGTTCCTGATGTGAAGTCTCTACTTACAGGTAATAAGAGTAGGAATAAGCATGTCTTCTGAAGCATGGTGAGGTGAGGCCGATGATGACAACAGAGCAAAAACCCAGAAGAAGACAAACACATTGGATTAGTTCATGATTTGAGTGAAAAATAAATCTCTGTTAGCCTACACAAGCTAGGAATTTAGTTTCTTTGTCCTCATATTTACTGCCCACTTTCATCCCCTTACTTTATTTAAAAAAACATAAATAAATACATTTTGCAGGCCCAGTTTAGTTATCTGGATGTAGACAGTTTGTATTTATTATAATTTTGAGTTGAACAACAAAGTTAATATCTGAAATGATTTGCTTTGTATTAGTTTGTTTTGTATTGCTGAAATGCAAAACAAAAACAATATTGTTATTTTGTTTATCGTATAAAAGTCTTTTCTTTTGTTAAATTTAAGAAAAGCTGTGATGAGCTTAGAAACAGGAGAGTTGTTGGCCATTTTGAAACTTTTTAAAGTGCTGCTGCACAACGATGTAATGAAACCACTACATCATTGTGGTAGTTGGTTTTTTACACTCCTTAGCTTAATCTTTATGAAATAATGAATGCCTCTACACACTTAAGGTTAGATTCTAAAGAATTAAAATTGCATATCTTAAGTGCTTGAGTAGAAAGCAACTCGAATTTTTGTTTCTTCAAGACATTTTATCTCTCATCCTAAAAACTTCTTCAGAACTGAAGATTTTGGATGAGGGATGAAAAGTCTTCAAAAAGCAAGAGAAGACGACTAATTACCTTAAACTTAAACTCCTCTTTGACCAACAATCTACACTGGCATTTAAAAAGGTCTCTCATTTTTATAATAACTGCATATCTAGTCGTGTGTATGCTTTCCAACCATTTAGTAAAAGTTATGCAAGAAAAAGGCCTTCACAGGCACAGCTGTGGCCTCCATCACCAACTGGCTGATTTGTTCAGGCAGGAAATGGAGAGAGGCTGGGTGAAGACGGACAGGAGAGAAATGGATGCAGAGAACAAATGGAAATGAGGAGGATTTATCAGTCTGATGAAAGGTTTAAGCATCAGCTGTACTGATGCTGTAGTTTTGGTTTAAAGGACTGCTCCGCACAAAATAAGTCTCAAGCAAAAATGTAGTTATTTTGACTTCTTTTTAATGGCTTCCCACCCCAACGTGCATCGTTCGTCCAGTGAGAAGCCAACGACTGGAGCAAACAACACACATACACAAACTCACACTGCATACATAGTCTGTGGATGGTGGAGAGGGACGGGTGTCCAGTAGGACTAGAAGGATCAATATCTGCATTCTTGCTTTAAGTGACGGTAACCATCTACGACTACAGGTTGCTTCTTTCCATCTTTGGAAAGGAAAAAATGGTTGAAACTTAAGAAAATGGTCAAAGAAGAAAGTAAAAGAAAAGGCTGACACATTTAAATTCTTACAGCCTTTACACACACACTAATACACACAATTTAACAGACGTGCACTTAAGCACATTTGCAACCCACCCACTGTTCACACTGCACTCTTTTCAAATGGCAGATGCACACACAGTCATAACCATAACCCTTTTAGGGCCTCTGCTGACATTGTCCTTATGATATTAATAAAATGCAGCGCGCTAGGAGCCGGGCTGTAAAAGCCACAGCAGTTAAAACTGCCCATAAATATTAATACAGTGTAAAAAAAAAAAAAAAAGAGCTCGGCAGAGAGACAATGGAGACATGTTTGTTTCCGTGTGACATTTTACTTAGTATATAAAATCAGATCGTGTACATCTTGATTTCATTGCAGCTGTGTGAGTTAGACTGCTCCAGTACGGGTGGAACTGTGCTCAAGTTTGTATCACAAATTTTCAGCGGTAAAAAAACTTTGCACCACAAATCTTCCTTCTATTTGTGTATTACTTTTCAGCCACTATGCAGCAGACTTGGTGCTCTGCTGTGGATCATTGTCCAGCTTAAGGCAAAGGTCACACACTGATGACCGGATGTTGTCTTAGTCCAAAAGAGCAGAAACCAAGGATTCATCAACCTGTCAAGGTCCCGAAATGGAAAATCAACACTATGGTCGACAGTTGGCATCATCTCTTTTGAAATGCTCTCTTAGCTTCATACCAGACGGATTGGGACACACACCTTCCCTAAAGGTCCACTTTTGTCTCATGAGTCCATAGAAAAATACTTTTGCCGTTATCCTCATTTTGTAAGATTTGTCTTTGTGTTCTTGATGGTTAGCAGTGATTTTAGCCATTAAGTTCCCATAAATGCTGTTTTTTCCTTTTCTCATTAAAGAATCATATGTACTGACCTTAACTGAAGCAACTGAGGGCTGCAGTGTATCTTATTCTAGTTCTTTTGAGAGACGGGTCAAAGAGCCAGAATGTCTCCTTTTCACATTTGACCAGGTTGCCTTGGCTATTTTTTCCCTTTAATGAATTAGATCCTTTTTTTTAACGATGCAATTATTCTCTTTAGTACTCCGTCATACACTTTGCACATGAATAAAGCTTTTCTTTCTTACTGTAACTTTAGCTTCAATTTGCAGAACAATTACTTCCAAAGCGAGGTACATAAACTATTATAGAGAAATAAAAATAATTATGGCCCAAAAAGCTCAGAAATTTTGAGAATAATTTCACATATTTACTATGAAAAAACCCCTGATATCTGTTGTTGGAAAGTCAAATTTCACAATTAAAGGGAATAAATTGTGATATTATAACTCAGATATTCTCTAAGCCAGGTTCTACAACCTAAACATTTGAAAATATTCCAATGTGTATTTTCTAAATTTATCACTTCAATCCTAGAGGACTTCCATAATGTTTGTTAAAAATATCTGATTTTATAATCTCGGTACATTTTTGAGGAGCTTCTTTGTTCTTTTTACAAATTTCTGACTTTATAGCATCAGAAAATATTAGGTTTATTATTAAATTAAGAAAAAATTGGGAGAATCTTTTGTGAAATATGTTGAATGTTGAGATCAGAGAATATAAATCTAGAATTTTTTTTTAAAATTTGTCTTCATTGTCATTTTAATCCTCCTATCTAAAATGGACCTAATACTTTGTTGTATCTGTCTGTGCCGAAGTACACATGAAAAATAAGATCAAATCAGCCAAATCAAATGGATGATCTCAGCAGGGTCACCGTGAGTTTGTCATTCGTCCATTAGGAATGCAGTGGATTCCTCATTAGACTTAGTAGAGCGTGACGGTTTCCTGAGGGCCTCCAGCATGAACAAAACTTCCAGAACCTCTGAGCCATCTCAGGGCTCCTGGGTGGAACCAGAAGGGCATCCATAAGCCGGCATCGGCACATGATGGTGTCGTTAAAAATGTGAAGCAGAGCTGACCATCCCAACCTCATATCAGGACTGCAATCCAGTACCAGCAGTAGTGTGACCTTTGAACTCATTCCTGCATCCTGGTAGAGTTCAAACACATCAGGATGTGATGAGGATCTGGGCTGTGTTGGGATCATTATGGGATGCTGCACCTTTTGAGATTTGCATGAAATGGCAAGAAAATCTATTTGCATGAATATCAGCATCGTAATTTCCTTCTCAATGAAGGACATTAGCTAAATATATCGCAGTTTTACTTTAAGATGGCAAATAATCTGGAGAGATGCAGAAGAACAGGCAGAACATGGAGGGCCACCATTGTTGCTGTTGTGCTCGGCTAAAAACTGGGAAATGTGTTTGGTTTGTATTTACATAGACGTGATTTACATTATGTGTCTAATATATCTGAAGTCTGTTATGTAACCTTTGAATTTTTGTCTGACCAAAACACAACAACATGTTTGTGTTTTACTGTTCTAGCGTTGTGTAAAGAGGCCCTGAATTATTTTCTCTTCTAACCGCAGTGTCAGGATGTTGGTCAGGTCCTGAAGGGGAAACACAAACTTTCACTAACAGCCATCCATAAATCGGTGGGTCTTTTCAGAGCCCACAGACTAAAGCAGAGCTGTGATAGACATATGGAAATCACTCCATCCACATACAGCATTCTGTTTTTCTTACTCTGTTTGGATGATGATTTCATTTAAACACACTTCGTCCCTCTTGCAGACTGCAGTTCTTTTCTTATATATATGGATGACTTCTGTTGCAAACACATTTCCACACTGACAGGATGGCTGCAGTTTATCATAGGCTTATATGAATACTATCAGCTGAAAAACATGTAAACACAAACATCATGTGCAGATTGCAGATGTTTCACCTGTAATATTCAGGCTGCATAAATATGTCAAGAATGTCTTGGAAAAATACGAAGAAAACTTTAATGACTAAGCTGAAAGTGAAATATTTTGCCTACTAGAAAAGAATATGCTTTCAATCCAAATAGCTGTGCTCCAAGATTGGCAGATATAACATCATGTTATGTGAAGAGTCAATACTTCCGACGTTGAATCTTCTTCTTTTCGATGGGCTTTTTAAGAACTGACCACAGGTTCTCCATCGGGTTCACATCTGGGGAGTTTCCTAATTCCTCCGGTCGTCTGATATATGAGCCAGCTTTGTTATCACATTAGCCTTGTGACATGGTGCTACATTATGCTGGAAAACCCACAGATCAGCAAATTGTTCCTGGGTTGTTGGAATATGTGGGTCTTTTGATCCCTATCTGGATTCTTGGCACTGGTCTTGGATTAAACCCCAATCCTGCTGATAAGAAATAAATCCACACATGGATTATCTGGATGCTTTGCTGTTGGCACCAACTGGATCTCATGATATCTCTCACCATTTCTTCTCCGGAAAAATTGTTTTCTAGATGTTTCTGTAGGGGAGCATCAATTTGTTCTAATTCTGTAGATTTTCAACCTTTCCTAAAATATTTTTCTGTTGTGTGATGTGATGCCTTCAAACCTTCCAATATTCAGGAAGTTCTGCTCTGGTGGAAATGTAATTCTATATTGTTTCATTCTAATGTTAAATATTTTAGAGCTTGGTGGAGACTTCCATGTTCTAAAGACATATTTACTGCAAATGAATTTGTCCTGAAGTTATGGATAATCCAGAGAAAGTAAGTGATAAAACATTACGCCGCCAAGCGTTCATGGCAATACAAATAATCTCAGCTAACACCAGAAAATGATTTCAGACACTCTTAGACTCATCAGTCTGGGAGACCGATCTCTGTACAGCTAAACTCAAATTAAATAAGCAAATTTTAGGCAAAAACTGAGATTTTGTTTGTTACAAAAATAATGTTTGACGTTATTAAGTTAAACTTTTTGTCATGAATTGGCAAAGTTGTAAGTTTGGAAAGCACAACTAAGACTTTTGACCATGATTTAGTAGCTTTCAGCAAGCATTTTGGATCAGACACTATTTAAATGGTCTATTTAAAGTAAACACTTTCTATGCTTAAGTGTAGTTGTACAAATCAGGCAACAATAGATACCACTACAAACTGAAAACTCAAGACTCAGACCTTTACAAAGGATTTAGCATACTTCAGCTTTAGCTATAAAGAGAAACCTAAAAAAAAATTGTATTTCTTAAACCAGCAGATATTAAAAATGAAATGTTTATAATTTTGAAGAAAATCTCAAAATGCAACTTAAATTTCATTGCATCACTTTGTTGGTCGAATGACATGTTAAGTAAAATCTGAAATTAATTTTAATGCCAATAATTATGGTTCCTTTTCCAAACATCCAATGATCAAAAATGTTTGTCAGTGGTGGAACTTGGGTTCAATCTCCACCCACTTTTGGAAATTGAAAAGTGGGTAAAAAAGTTCTGAGAGCTCATGAAGCATTTTGAATAATAACTTTTTTGAGAAAAATTATTTCTTAACTAGAAATAAAAGGACTGAATGAGAAAGGTGGGCCATGTATAAAAATGTGAATCTTTGTGGCTAGCCCTCAGCTATTTTAAAAGTGCTATAAGTGCACGATCAAGCATTTATCTCAGCAAGCTGCAGAGTGCATTATTCAGCCATGTGTCACATCTAGAATGGGGGTCAAGCCCAGCTCAGCAGTGCTAGCAGCTCAGCAGTGCTAATGTCCCCAATTTATCTAGGAAAAAAGTACAAATTCAGCATAAAAGCCCTCAAGACTTAAACTAAGACTGAGTATTTTTGTCATCTCAACTCAGAGACTAACTTCATTAAACAGTGAAGTTAGAAAAAAAACCTGTTTAATGATGTACTTACTGTAGCTGCCCCATTGATGATTGTTATTTTAATCTTAAACCTGTCTCTCTCTGATTTTTTTTGGGGGGGGGGGAAGCAGCTGGATATGATTGTATTTTTTATTTTTTTAACGCTAGATGTTGATTTAATTGCTGGGCCTCTAACTTTTAATCTAAGCAGCTAAGAAGTTTCTAAAGTTTGGAGTTTTCTATTTGTTCTTCGATTGCTAAGAGGAGGCAAACCCTCAGTCATGAATAATTAAAGGCCCAAGATTATGTATTCTGGTGAAACTATTTGAAAAACTGGATTAGGATCAACTGAAGAGACTTTTCAGAATAAAACAACATTCTAAGCTCTTCATTCAGGCTTTAAAAAGCAAAACATCACAGTTACTGCTGCTGTAAAGCTTTTTACTGGTGTTTAAGGCCTTAGATTTACAATATTTTGAGTTATTCTGTTTGAGCTATTTATTTTTAGAAATACGTCTCAAGATTAGAGTCTCTGAACAAGCTGCCCATTGTTTTGCAGATTACATGGCAAGTAAAACACAATGTGTCCTGATGAATAGCTCTGTCTTTCTCCAAGTCACAAAAGGTGTACCTCAAGGCTCAGACTTAGGACACATTTTAGTCACAATCTACATTTCTGATCTGTGTTATCACCTGTCAGCTGTTTAAAAGAAATCCTTTAGAAATGTGAACACAGACATTACCATTGGCGCAACATGTTTAGCATTGAGATGCTATTTTAAGCTTAAAGAGTTTTGTTGGTAGGCCAACTCCATTTTGCACAACTTGCACTCAACGATAGTGTTTTCCAGTGTCCAGTAAAATAGTTTTTGAAGCAAAAACAAACCCCCAGTGAGCCCCCACTGAGCTTTGTTGTAACTTGTGCGTCAGATTTACGGGTGTCCCAGAAAAGAAGATTAATATGCATTTTTGTTGTGTAATAACTACATCCTTCTGAGTAGCAGCATAGAATACTAGTTCTGACTTCTGCTGATACAGTCAAGCTAAAAACTAAGCTCATATTAGCTGTTTCCACTTTGTTACATTGGAAAAAATATCAAACTCATACCAACTGTCAAGAACTTTGAATTGCCTTGTTGCTGAAAATGTACCATGAAAATATAATTGCCTTGTCCTGGTGGAGGACTTGGGTTTGTTTTGGCCTGCAGAACTCAGGGCCTTTCATTTATTTGACCATCAGGTCTTCTGTTTGCCAAAGTACTCTATAAATGTGAAGCCCTCTTTCTGTTGCTTAATCTAAACTTAGTCATAAACAGAAATATTATCTCAAATATTCTAGAAAAGTCTAGTGTTAAAATGTTAGCCTGGCCCAGTCAAAGTCCAGACATCAAGCTGAAAACGTGAAAATGTGTTCAATCTTTAATAAACTCACACTAAAGTTGTAAAAGGCAGCAGAATAAAATGTTTCCTACATTTTAGAGAGTGGTACATTTAGATAGAAACCAAAAAAAGCAGTTCAAGAAGCTTCATTTTTCACCCATATTGTATCAACAGCTATGGAAACATGTTTTTCTGATGTCTCTGTTTCTGTCTGTAACATTTAAAAAGCGAAGCTCGGTATCCAGTAATGAAGCTGAAGTAAGGAGGTGTATGTAAATTTAAATGTAAAGTAGGATTATATTAGAGAAAGACAAATCCACAGTGGTAACTGCTTGCTCAGAGTGGATTGTCTCAGAGCCCAGAACAGTGTGGGTGGAAATATTTAAGAAGCGTCACTTTCATTTGGAAAGATATTACCACATATCTCCCTGCTTAATCATCCATCTATATTTTATTTGTTCGAGCCAAACACAATTTCTAACCTACAAACTTTCACTAATTATTTAACCTCTTCTTTTCCCCTAATACTGGAGGCGGTTGGCTGGCTTCAGTGTTTCAGTTCCTACATAATTGTTTACTCTGATCTATAATTCAATTACACCAACCTGCTCCCACAACAGCCTGCACCATGCTGTGCAAAACTTTATCGTTTCTCTGCCTAATTTTCTGTCATAAAATTTATGATGGTGGATGACACATGTACAAACAACACTGCAGGATGGTGGTGTTATTTTTACAAGACATCAAAGTAAATTACTAAAAAGTATTGCACATAAAATCTGGTGCACAAAAAACAATATCAGTAGAAATTGACTGCGTGTAGTATGACTATATAGGGGAATGTTCACTAAAAGCATTTCCTGCTAGTTAGCCTAGATCTCCACTAAATAATGAAAGCCAAATGTCACATGTAGCCATTTTAAAGCTAAATGTACAGCTAAAAAGATGCACTTTTTAGCAATGAAGGAAAACAAAGAATATGTGCTGGTGCATAAATGAGAACTTGTGTAATGGCATGCATTAAAGCTCTCAGAGGAATAGAGAAGCCTACATTTTAAGCTGTGAAGTGACACAGATCTGGCTGTGTAATGGTGCTGAGTAGAGCTTAAACTCCTTGTGGCTTCCCAGCCCTCAAACAGCCAAGAGAAAATTACACACGTGTCACTCAGACTAATATATTAGGTGTTTCATGTTTCACACTCTCGTCTGTAAGTGTTGCTTAGGACAGCACATTCTCTGACTCTTTTCAACAGAATGGGGATTTGTAACCGCAGCAATTAATATTTGAATGTGAACTGTGTCAGCACAACATTAATGCCAAAAGTTGTAGGAGGTAAACAGCACGCCTGCTGCCCCAAGCTAGAACTGTGAGTAGTGTTTAACGAGGATATCGGTTTCTTCAAATACGATGTCTCTCAATCTGTTAGGAAATTCTCATTGAGGACTCAGGTCAACTGCTACTCAGAGCCATTAAAAATAACTTTTCTAGCAGTTAAATCAAACTGTGTGTTAGCTGCTTTCATACTTGCCTGCATGAGTCAGTTTGTCTGTTTTTATTATAAGCAGCCACATTTGAAAATCTTCTTACTGCCTTAAATTAGTTATGCTCCACAGTTCATGTCAAATGCCAAAAACGGACAATACCATTTTGCTGTGGGATTTGTGCTTTTCTCCAGGGTGGAATGAGAATACACTGAGCCTGAGGCTATGTCTAAACTGTTTGATTATTCATTATACACACTATCTGATGGCTAAATCATTCCATAGTCGAGTTAATAAAAACTCCTCCTTATAAACGGTTGGAAATGCATTCCTTGGTATTATGTAATCTACAGAGGTTGCACATTGCAGGAAGATGTAAAAATTACAATTTATTGGTGATTGTTTAGATTGTAGATTTTCTTTCAAGCTGCTTCGGTATTTTGATCATTATTATCAACCCACATCATATCAAATTAGAAATGTTATGTGTGCTGTAACTGTTTCAAAACTTTGGTTTCCTGTCAAAGCAATAAACATGTCAAAAATGTTTTGTAAGTTACAGCTAAAAAGTAATCAGTCAACTTTTATAGCAAAAAATACCTCCCAACAAGGGTCTTTGGTAGATTATATCAACATTTTCTTGTTATATATAAATAACTAGGTTGGTTTCAGTTGGGATTAGATTAAAATAGTCAACATATATAACTCTGAATTTAACAACAATTTTGTATCCAGATTTATTACACTTAGTGTGTAGTTATCTGTAATAGAAGGAGTGAATGCTGGAAATCAGTGAGTCAATGGTTTCATTAGATGGAAAACTTTTCAGCCTATTTGAATAATTAATTGAAATGGACTGAACTGTTCAAAAACTAGGATCAGTTGGAAAATATGTGTGATTGGATTAAATTGAATTCTTTGTAAAATGCTTTTACATGCGTGTTGAGAATTGGCATTAAATAAATAAACTAAACTGCATTAAAAAAATAATCATCAAAAGCAAAACCATGTGTTTAACCTTTTCCACTACAAATTGCTGTATAGGTCGTCAACAGTAAAAACAAACCTTAAGCAACATGGTGAATAAATATAATATAAACTTCTAGTAAAGATCTAAATCCTATTTTCTGTTTTTAAAAACACCCTGCTTTCATTATACTTGAAATAATTTTTGATTTGCAGGTGAAATACTGACTACTCATGATTACTTTCTACAACTCTGTTTGGCGAAAACATGTGAGAAAGTAGAAACAACGATATGTTAGGAAAATGAAAAATGTCAGCAAAGCAGCAGTGAGAGTCACAGTGAGCAACGGAGTGGATGTGTTCATGTCTAAAAGTAAACATACAATACCCCACGCTCAGAGTTCTCCATGTGTGAATCTCTCTATTGGAGCAAGGGCAAGGCAGGTACAGGACGGAACAGGAAGGGTGGAGCCAAAGACAGGAAACAGGAAGATAGAGAGAAACATAAAAGGGAGTGAGACTCCAGTCAGAGATGTTGTTGTGAAAAATACATCTATTTCATCTGCATGTTTTCATTACTTCCATTCCCTCACATTTTTATTCTGTTTCTCTTGACAGTGAGATAAAAAAAAAAAAAAAAAAATCAAACTTCACTCAGACTCTGACAGAATGTTTTCCACTCTAATTATAATTTCCTGCAGAGCTTCAGCAGGATTTCTGAACACACGATTGTCTTGAGGTTCTGGCAGTGATCTGAATACTGAAAAACCCATTTATTTTACTTCACCTCTTTGGAGAAGTTGCACATAGCATCAAATATAAACATGGCTCAGCACTGAAAACAATAAACTGATTTATATAAATTATGACAGTGTGGACATTTAATAGATCTCCAGCAAAAACGCTGTTATGTGGTACATAAAGATTAGAGGATTCATCTGGGTGGCAGGTTTCAAAGTTGAATTATTACAGGTTGATATCCCAGAGCTTCATGAACAATTTATAAAATGGGTCAAAATAAACACCTACAGAAAAAATCTGCAGCCGGGTAAAATCTCTTCAATCCCTGAGCTGTCGTGTGAAGAGAAAACGTGAACATGAAGCCAGATTGTTCAGGGAGAAATCTCATTCGCCTCTTTTGTCTGACTTTCAACACGTTCTGTCACAGCTAGTGGAGGTCAAAGCTTCTGTCTCAATATTTTAAAGATTCATTGTTAGCAGAACAAACAGATTATTAAACTACTAGAACTAGTTTCAAAAAGCAAAGTTTTATCATTTTAGATGTACTTCAAACCATGATTGTTCATATTTCACGCAATTAACTGAATAGCATAAATCTGTATTATTTATAATTGCCTCAGTAGGGTATAATGTCAAAATGTGGATAGAAGAGTATTTCTGTTGTGATGGATAGAGCAAGAAGAGAAAACGGTGACATGGGAGCTGGAATGCACAAAACGATGGATGCAACAAAGCAACTACGTATCCATGTAAAAATCATTATAAATCAGATTTTATTTATGTTTTGATGTTTGAATTTGTTCAAAATGATTAGAGGAATGAAGAGGGAGCAACTAATTACACCCATGACAATTACAAATGCCAAAAGCAACACCTTAGCAAAAAAAATGGTTGCAAATATATATAAATATTGCACATGTATCCTTATTTTATTTAGTTTATATGTTTATATTTTGTCTGTATGCTGTGAGCACTTAAAAACCAAAGACAAAAATCTTTATTCGTTCACACAGTCGTGATCAATAAAGTCGACTGATTCTAACCAGTTGCATTTAACCGAATCCCTTCTGTCTCTGTTTGTTTTCCACATTTCAGGATTTTAAACACCAAAGTTATCTTTTTCTTGGTTTTTGATTTTTGTGTTAAAATAAATGTTGAACACTTAAACTCTTACCTGCTGCAGACATCTCATCAACTTCTCCTACCATAAATTCAATTAATTAAATACCATTAATTTCAGCTTTCGGTTCATGCCAAACAAACTCTTGATAATAAACATTCTATCCAGCTACTGGGGAAAATAACATATATATGTAACTGTAATTATAAATTAAAAACATGGTTTTGTTTCTGACCACCTCTTTTCTGAACACATCATTATTTAAACTAATAATTAGCAGAGATGTATTCCAGTCCACACAGTGTAAGTTATTCACATTGCATAAAATTATATTGCAATAACAAAGCAGCAGCACTACTTTAAAGCAGTTTGGTTATAAAATGCTAACTTAAACGATGCATATTTCACTGAAAACTATTCCCTCCACTATCTGAGCATGACAAGCCCAACATGTGGCTGTCCACCTAAACTGGCATCCATGAGAAGGAAATAATTAATCAAAGAAGCTGCCAAGAGGCACATGGTAACTCTGGAGGAGCTGCACAGAATCCCAGCTCAGGTGGGAGAATCACTTGACGGAACAACTATTAATCCCTGGCAAACCAGAAATGTGAACTTAAAGGAAAAGTTGCCAGAAGAAAGGCATTGTTGACACCAAGTCATAGGAAGTCCCATTTACAAGTTGAACACAAACCGTATAGAAAATAGCTTTCTGCGCAGTGAGCAATTATTTTTGTCAACACGCAAAACAGTGTGTGCTGTGGAGAACGAACATACTTAATACATAAAACATTTTGTTATTCGTGCTTTGATAACATGTTCCTATCTCTGATATTTGTGGTTACAAAATAGAGATGAACTTCTGGGATAATTGAATATGTGATAATAGATCATTAGTCAGTATTTTACCTGCAATGGAAAACAGATCAAAGCTCAAGTGTTATTAACTCTCCGAGGTAAATAATAAATATGCATGCCACTAGATTCTAATTTACTAAAGCAAAGTATTTTTTCTTTCACTTTAATATGATGCACTAAGTTGAATTTGTCTGTCATATAAACCAAAATAAGATAGATGGGACTTTATGGCTGTTACCTGATAAAACAACAAAAAGTTTGAGGTATAAATACTTTGAGGGTGTTGTATGTGTACATAATTTAGTTTTTCTATGAGTTGTGTAAATCTTTTCCAAAGTGTTTATGTGCCTCCAGTCAGATTTCTGCAGGAACTTTTGTTTCTGCACCCTGAAGCAGTCGAAGGCACCATTTAGCCAGAGGTAACACTTCCATTGTTTACTTCCTGGTTTGTGTATTTGTCCTCACGTTTTCCCTTGAAGTTTATGATTTGGAACATAAACTTGTGTGTTTATGTTCCAAATCAAATCAAAGTTCATTTTCTATTGTAGGGTGACGAAGCATTAAGGTACCGTATTTTCCGCACTATCAGGCGCACCTAAAAGCCTTCAATTTTCTCAAAAGCCGACAGTGCGCCTTATAATCCGGTGCGCCTTATATATGGACCACTTTATTAAAGTGTTTTAAATG
>CAEGAG010247493.1:0-24882 GCA_903067065.1 Brachyrhaphis terrabensis | reverse complement strand
GGAGGAAAAACGAGAAGGTGACACATTGACAGAGAAAGAGAGACGCGCGTTGAGGGAAGGAAGGAAGGAAGGAAGGAGAGTGGAAGCTCATGCTCCAGTGGAAGTGAAGTCATGCGAGCGGCGCTGCAGCCTTCCCTTCAGCCTGAACAGCTCCAGTTTTAATGAATTGTTTTCCGCGGCAACACCTGAAGCACACCGGCGCCGACAACAAGCACGCGAGCTCCGGCGCCTCACCTCCAACTTTAACTCCTGAACACTTTCAGCTATACACACATCCAGGTCTAAAACCAAGAACCTCATTAAGAAGTAAGAAGCACTCAGGTCTATGGCACGCCAACTTCTTCCCACTCATTGCTGTCCCAGTTGGCAGATAAGCGAGTGTCCTTACATGTGAAATATCAATCTGTTGGTGAAATTTAAACTCACTTAGCTGTTGGGTTTTGATTAAAAGCTGTTCGATACTCTAAAAACATCATCATGGCGTACCAGTATAAAGCAAAACAGATGTTTAACTCTCTTAAAATAGTCAGTTACACTTGTTTCTTTGTTGTTGTTTTTTTTACATGGACAAAAGTTGCATTAGCCAGTATATATTTCTGAGACATTTTTTGTGTCGTTTTTAAAGATATGAGTGTTTGTGGAGTACCGTTTCAAGTTAGATTCAGTGTTTGGTTCTCAAAAAATGTTTAGGTTTCATATAAAACTTTGATTTGTGTTTCCCTTTATAATAATTTTGACAAGCCTTTATTCGTCATCTGTTTTCAGGGTCAAAATCAAAAATTAGAGCAACATTTTAATAGTTTTTATGGCCTGAACACGACATAAATGGGGGTATTATATGTTATCCAGGCACGTTGTGCCATTTTACAGCACAATCAAGTAACTGTTACCTTCAGTTGTTATAAAAATGCTATAAATATAAAAAAATAATTTAAAAGATATCTGACTTCACCATTGCAGAGCTGTGTTTGACGCACACCTTTGCTTGAAGCGCGGTTGAGGCGCTGCAGTTCTTTTTTTCAGTCCTAGGTGGCGCTTCAGACAGAGTCGTCCTTTATTCAACTACTGGTAGTGGAGGAAGAATCTTCAGAGAAGAACTAATACTATTGTAACGCTTGAAAGTTTGAGATCATGAGTATTTATTTTTATCTTTTGTAGAAGTCTGTCACACATCTTGCAACACACACACACACACCCCCCATCATACATGCTTTTAGTCTCTACCATGTGCTCTTTGTGTTTGGCAAGTGACACTGTTCAGAATAGTGATCTGCACAAGCGGCTGAAATGACAGGATTCACCCCGTGTGTGTTTGTGTGTGTTGGGGGAGTATCTTAATTCCAGAAATGGCTAGCATTAACCAGATGTTAGAGAGTAGCTCGGCTTTTCAGGTTTATGGTGGAAGTTGGTTGTTGGGGTGTTTTTCGCACATGATAGTCGGTAGATTCAGTTTGATCAGGGGCCAAAATTGCAATATTTGTTCAATTTCACACTGCACTGTGTCACATGAACCAAACCCTATAAAAAAAAATCTGTTCACCCCCTGGGCTGTGGTGGCGCTGCACCAAGAACCACTGAAGGAAACAACACTAAAACCTCTGAAGAAGACGCTGAACGCAACTTCCTTCTTCACGAAATACAAACAAAAGTAAGAGTGGCGTCAGATTTTAGTGGTTGGAGGATTTCTCTTTCGTCTTCGGCAAAAGACCACAAGCCATTTCTCCATGCAGCGCTAGACTTGCACGTTTGTTTTGGTTGTATTTACCCAGAATGCCCTGCACCACAGCCTGCTTCCTGCTTTTGAAGCGGTCTCTGGTCCGCTTGGCGTCCACATGCGCATTCAAACCGCACCAGAGTTCACTTCAACCAAACAGAAACTTACATTTGCAGGTGGACCAGTTAGCTTTTTTTGATCCGCACATTGATTGCACATTCACACCTCACCAAAGAGTTTGATTAAAGTTGTCTAAACAGGGCTTGTGATAATGTACCCTTAAAAAGATGCGGATATTTTAAAAAATGAGTTAAAACTAAGGATGAGGTGATAGTCCTTATGGAGGAAAGTGGGAGGATGTTTGTATGAGCAAAATTCTAGAGGACAGACCGCTCAGCACAGCACTGGAAACAGTCAGTGTTGTTCTGATGAGAAATAGTTCAAATGTTTCAGCCAAATGTATAAATGTGTTTTTATATTTCGTTTAGTGTTTGTTTTTCAGTTGTGGAAAGTTTTGAATTTGCTGAACTCCCCAGTGAAAACTCGATTTTCCCAGCTGACATCGCTGTGACTGCGGATGACTTCAGGTCAACGCCGGGCTTTGCCACACCAAGACCATTGTTTAATGTGAGTGAAAAGTCACAACACATTTTAAAATAAACTTAAACCAAGTTTGAAGGGAAAAAAAAGCTTCACACAATCCCAAAAAACACTAAACAAGTGGCTGACTAGTGGAAGACCCAACCTGTGTAGTTGTTGGTGAAGACCTGAGTCTGCATCTCCGTCGGCGCCTCCGCCGGCTCCTCTGTGGGCGTTTGGGCTACGGTCTGCAGGTCCGGCTGCAGTGGCACCGTGGTGTTGGTCCAGTCCTCCGGCAGCATTGCGGCAGTGGTGGACCGGCTGTCCTCTGGGCTCAGCGTGGAGCCCTGTGCCAGAACCAGACAGCAGAGCAGGGGCAGGAGCAGCAGCATCCAGAGGCGGCTGCCTCCACTCCTCCATCTGTCCCTCAGTGGCATGGTGTCAGGTAGTGAAGGAGAAGAACTCTGCAAGAGGGACGAGGACCCAAACTCACAGCCTCATAGTCTGGCTGCAAACAAAAAGGGAAAATCCTTCACTGATGGGATGTTGGTTGCTTTCTTCTTATCCTCTTTTTCTTTATTCTTCTTGATGCCCTTCACTTCAAACCCTTTGTGGACAGAAGCAAACTGTGTTTCCCCTCATCATCTCGCCGCACTGCATGACAGAGAGAGAGAAGGGATGTAAGAGACGGCAGCACGTCCGCGTACGAGCCGCATCCAGCTGTAATCTGCCCCGCTCTCTGCTCACTCGCTGTTATTCTCTCTCCAGCCTTCTACTCTCACTCATTCGCTCAGCTGGCTTACTCTCTCCCCCTGATCTCCAGCTGGGCTGACTGAGCTGTTGCGTAACACCAACTCATTTGCTGAGCTGTAACTCATGCAGCCTTAAGTCCAGATATTCCTGGTCCCTTGTCTACCCTTGAAACTTGTTTCTCAGAGCAGAGTGCATACCGCCGCTTGTGAGGGAAGATTGCAGACCGAGAAGATGTTAGCTTCCTCAATAGCAACCAAAAGGCGCGATCTCACTTGGGGGAAGGAGGTTTGACAATGAAAACAGCAGCTGAAAACCACTTAACATGAGGTGTTTGTAGTTGAAAAGTCTGAGTCAGTTTCTGTTTCCAAATACAATCCTGACATAATCTTATGAAAGAACATCCAAAAAAGGCAGTTTTCAAACGTGAAGAAGCTAATAAAGCTAGCCTGGCTCTACGTGAAGCCCTAAACCCTAGCTAGACCGCTCTGTGCATCAGCGTATGTTTGAGATCATGACAGAATTTGCCATTTTTCATGGTTCCACAAGTCATGGCTAATCGTTCAAATCCTTTAACACAACGTTAAGGTGTTGGTGTTGCTCAACCTTTGACTATACTAACTTTAGCAGTTTTAAAAATCTTAGAGCACAAACCTTTTTTGCCGCTCTGCTCTTTAAAGAACAACAAACAAGCTGACAAGTTTCTTTCAGCTAGCTAAATAGTCAGGCTGTCTGCTCCTGCCCAGCCTGCAGTTGGCTACTTAAAAGATGGGTCTTGTAGCTAGGTAGCTAGCTAGTCGGATGGTTTTACTTTAATCGGAATGATGGATGACATTCCCAGTTTTTCATGCCTAAAAGCACTCAACCATTTAATTGATTTTTAAAAAATGTTTACAGTTAGCATGTAGCTTCAGCACAACTCTTTCAAATTCAAACATTTCGCTCATTTTTATATGCGTCTTTTGTCGTTTTAGTGGCGCGCTTAATTTTACTCAACACTTTCCATTTTCACTTCAGATTTTTTATATTTTTTTTCAATAAACAGTGAAAAGGTGGAATCTGTAGTGTGTGAATTTGTATAACTAACGTACCCGGTGAAAACCAGGTAATGAGAACTGCATGAGGGTGTACTTTCTTTAAAGAATCCCCATAAGGTGATGTAAATTAATGTATCACCACAAGCTCATTTTCATTTTGTTTCATCCATGCGGTGAAAAACGTGACTTCCTGGCACGCGTTTCCGCTGCGGCCGTTTCTTCGCGTGAGCCTGCGAGTGCCAGGGGTGGATGTTCAGGTGTAATGCGATGACCCACAAAAGCTCGCGTTGATAGCTTTCCGGCCTGAACGTCCGTGCAAAAAATTGTGAATAATTTATGCATCTCGGACCAAAAATAGAAGAGCGACGGACGGGAAAAGATGCTGCCGGTGAGCGAGAGAGGAGCAAACATAGTGTCGACACAAGCAGAAGGAAAAAAAAGACAATTTTAATTAAAAATAAATAAAAAGAAAACACAGAAGATGATTTGAAAACATATGCAGATGGAAGGAGAGCTCACCGCTTGAAACAACAAAATGTCAGTCTAACGCCAGGCCTGTAGATGGGGATGAGGAAAGCTCTGCTGGTGCAAACTGCATTATTTACAGCCACCGCCTTTCCAAAGTGGACAAAGTGGAAAGTTATTTTAAGCCATTAAATGACAGCCTCTTTAATGTTTTCATATCTGCATGCTATGTCTGAAACATGTCTTACTTTTGTTTACTTTAACAAAAGATTTCAAAAAAAAAAAATCTAAATAAACCTGTAAAATTGCCATGATATACAATAGATAATAATAAATCATTTTCCACCTTCGTTGTGACATGTCTCCTGTTCTTTTCAGCTGAGAAACCACTGTTCTGGGGAAGAATATGAAAAATTCAAAAGCTGCAGAAGCCTGGCTGCATAATCGTGCACATCAAGTGACTCTTTGCTGAAGCACCTTTTGAATCACTTCCAGCAGTTTTCTTTGCTCAGGAGGCTACCTAGCGTCTCGACTCGCCAATATCTCCCAACAGCAAAAGTTCCCCAAATCTACCAGATTGTGAGAAACTCTGAGCTCCACAGCGGTTCTGTCAGATTTAACTCTGGACTTTGGTTAGGCCAGTCCAAAGCCTTACAGTACATCTGGTGGAGTCACTGTTTGGATTTATGAAGTTAGGACTAAAACCAAACTTTCTCCACATCTCCTGGTTCCTATTAGACAGCTGAAGGTCAAGGGTCAAAGCCGATTGGTGTTTAGAACTGCTCATGATTTCATCTACTAAACTCCTTCAGAATAAAAGTAACCCCAGATCCTGATGCTGCCACCGTCAAATTTCAGGTGAAGCTCTGTGTTCTCTTTTTGTTGTTGTTTTTTGACACATTTTTTTTCACACAACGGTGGAAGATTTTTATGTAGAATTCGATGCATTTGTTGAAATAAGACCAGATGTATTTCCAAGTGAAACACTCACTTTCAGAACAATTCATGTCAAATTATGTTCTGCACTCAAAACGTCAAACAGTTTTGTCATCTTACTGACCAGGTGAAGAAAAACACAATGAACAGTAAAGCGATACTTTTGTGCAGAGGAGCCAGAATGACGAACATTAGCAGGTTTATCTGACTGGATGTTCACAGCAGCAATCTGCTGCTCTGACACTATCAGCCTAAACCTCTGTGTGACATCTTAGAACCTGTTAAATGCCATTATATAATCCAAAAACCCACTGACTGCACTAATGGCGTATGCTCACGTGTTTGATATCCTGCTAATCGGTCTGCAAGCTTCTTTCTGCTTGTGTTTATGAAGAAAGTGAAGGATTTGAGGTAGATTTGGCTTTAGTTTTGATGCTAAAACTGAATAAACATTAAGTGTGTCTTTTGATTTCTTATTGAGTCAGTATTGAAATAACTCATAACATAAAACCGAATAAAAAGGACATGGTCACTTACTAGCAGAATAAGTTTGTTTGAGACAGTAATAAGTTTTTTATTTTGAAACAAAAAACCCCTATATACTTTTATTGTATTAAATGCCTTTTCTTTGTCTTTTACTAATATGGAAATACAACTTTTCTAATCTGCAAAGAATATTCAACTCTTGGAGTATTCAAACCTTTGCCATTCGTATTAGCATTAAGTCGTATGCTAGCTCTTCTTTAAAACTAAGGAGAGATTTTTGTTCTTTATTTCCTCTATGACACTGCAAAGTTCAAATCCAACGTTCAATTTCATTTGAACTTAATATTAAATTTTTTTTTTTTTTAAATCCTGGCTGCTAACTTTTCCTGGAAAAGCGCTTTTCTTTGCAGATGATCACCTTTGATTCTACTTAACGAAAATCAGAAAATTATAGTTTTGACAATAAGTAAAAAATATTTACACGTTTGAATTTGGAAAGCAGTTCCAAGTAGAGATAGAATAGAGAACTGAAAATGATGCCTCATAAAGTTAGCAGTACCTTATTTAAAAGTAAACCTGGAATATGACTTTGGCTACAACTGAGCTACATCAACACCTCTCTCGATTTACTCAGTGCTCCATTGAACTGGTAGAAAATCAAGTGCATTAAATAGATAAAATGTGGAAAACAATGCATTTCTGAGTTTTTGTTCAAAGTCTTTTCTGGTTAGATTTAAGCCAACTGTCCTTTTAAAGACATGTTCTTGACTTTGGGGAGATGGAAAAGTGTTTAGCTGCACAGTTTGTTCTCACAAACATAAGACGTTTTCTAATGTCAAAATCGACGTCTTAAGACGTTCCAACGTGGGAAATAGTGTCAGTGGATCCCCTCATACCTCTATGTTAAGTTTCACTAACATTCAGTGAAACAATATTGTGATATACTTCATTAATTTATAACAGGTGGTCAAGACATGACTTTCTCTGTCTCTGGGACAAACTGGAGAATGACGCAAATCCTAAAAGCTGTCGCCTGGTGAGTCCAGGTCTATTTGGTTCCACAGTGATTGGAACATTAGGGCCAAGAAAACTGCTAGGTGGAAAGATTCACCCATGAGGACGATTCGGCATTGCTAAACCTTGAGCAGGTCAAGGTTCATTCAGTGTGATGAATGTCCACGTTTTTCCGCCAATAGATTTCTTTCTGCCTTGGTAGTGAAAACATTTCTGAGATAATAATCCTAGGATTAATCATGTGTTAAATTGTGAAAAGCGTTTGAATCTTTGGGATTAATGTGAGAAAAGTTGAGTCATTTCCAGCTTCATCTCGATTCCATGCCTCAATCGAGACTTCCTTGCTCAAATCTGCCTCAACGTCAGGTCAAACCAAGTCCACCCATTACTTTCACTAAGCCTTTAATTACAGGAACATTAAGGAGATCTCAGGGTCTTGCTGTTTCACAGCTGGGGTCTGTAGACAGGAAAAAAAAAATCTCCTCTGATTGAATACAGCCTTAAAAACTTGTTTTCTGCACACCGCCTGGGTCTAAAGCGGCTGACTGCGACTCCTGCTGCGACAAAGCCTCAGGATGATGAGGTCAGGATGATGGAAGGGATTGGAAGGCCAGCGGGGAGTGGCCTGATGCAAATCGGAGGAGCTCCTGGGAAAGCATCCTCAACAAGAAAATACCACATTAGATGTTCTTGAACGAACATATAAAAGATGCGCTGTCCCATACGATCGATTGATGCATTGAAGTGTAAAGCTTTACTCTTTTATCACTACGATCGTTTCATCCATCTCTCTTCAGAAATGCTTGTGAAGAGACACGTGTGATGGAGAAATGGAAGAAGATTTTAGAACCAGAGGCTGCTGTTGTAGTCTCAAACATCTTGAAAACCAAACACAGAACTGTCTGTTAATCTGTCGTCTGAGGATTTGGGTGAAGATCCTGGCTTTGAGTGACTCCACACAGCTTTGACACTGATTTGGAAGACAATCAGCTACATCAGATTAGACCTAGACAGCCAGACGTGGGATAACACATGTAGAGGAAGACTGGAGGACTTTTCCTACCTCTCCACTTGTTCCCTTCTAGACTAAGAAGTCTCCTCAGCCCTGGAAGTAAATCCCTTCGGACAGTCTCAGGTTCAGGAGAGGCTTGAGACGAGGAATGCAACATCTGTAGTTCCATTCCTCGTCTCTAGATGTGAATCTCTTAAATGGATTTTTCTTGTGGTGGAAGGTGAATGGAAGGTATAAAGTTCCTTCCACTCAACTTTATACCCTTTTCACAATATTCTACTTGTCTGAGAGGTTGTATTGTGGGTTTCCATTTTCTACAAGCTATAATCAACAAAATTATAAGGATTAAAGGCTTGAAATATTTCACTATAGTTGAAATAAATCTGTATAATAAAATATTTTCACTTCCTGAAATACTAAGCTTTTTTTGTGATATTCCATTGGCGTCTTTTACTTAGTTATTTGTAATGTAACCTGTAACACACGAACCTAAAAGTTCACAAACAAATGTCTAATCATTTGTAGAAAGAAATAAACTTGGGATGACTTTTTGAATATCCATATTCCTGTCCTTCTCCCCATTTTTTTAAAAGTAAAAACTGGAAGTAAAACTAACTTTCCTACAGCACCAATAGTCCAGAAGATAAAGAAATAAGTAAATAAATAACCAAGCAAATTTCGCTTAGATTAATTTGATGAAAGTTTTAAACTGCCAGCAGGAAGTTGTCTGGAAAAAAAAAAAAAAAAAAAAAAGTACTTTCCTGCACCGACGCTGTTTATCCACCAGAGGGCAGTACTGTTCCACCGGATAAAATCCTGCCTTTTGAGGCGCTAAATTTCTCTCTGGTTTTGTAAAACAGGTCAGAATAGATTTTCTGCTCCTGTGGTTAGATATTATGTGTGTGTTTTCTTATTTTTAAAGATGTGTTATTTAGATGTTTGTTGCCAATAGCAGATGAATTCCAAAGCAACAGAAAACTTAACAATCGATCAGATCAAAATAGAACAAACTCAACATTTATCTCCATTCATTTTCCCATCCACTCTGACTGCTTCCTTTGCTCTGCTGCCTGCAACCTGAGCCAGGCTTTACAAAGGGCTGACAGAGGCGGTAGCCCAGGGCGAGCCAAAGATTTTTATTTTCAGATTTTCTTTCCCATGATTGCATATTTCACAAATATCGTACTGTTCAATAAAATGCCAAATCATGTGAGTTGTATTATTTTAGGATTATTATGAATTTAGCAATATTTATAAAGATATTTGAAAATTGTGAAGTTATACAACACAGAGTTATTGGTATTGGGGACGAAATAAACCTACAGTGCATCACTTCATACCTGCTGATGTATATAGTTTCTTTTTTTTTATAAAATCTTTTTTCTTTTTTTAAAATAAAATTTAATGTCATGTAATAAAAATGATTACATGACATTCAATGTCAACATTAAATGGGAAAACACTGAACTTACGACTCTTGCACAATTTCTGATTGTTAGTCCTACTGCTTTTCAATAAAATAACTTCATTAAATTTATTTTGACCATCCATCAAACACAGATGCCACTGTATAACTGAGGTATTCTACAACAAAACAGCATCAAATCTTAAATGTAGCTGTATTTTTGTTCTAAGGAAGGATTTACTTCAGTTCTCTGCCTCCAGGTTGGAAGTTTGCGATCTTCAGGGTGTTTCAATATAAGATACATTTGGTTTACTATTTATTTTTAACTAAGTTTTTTGCTCTTACTTTAAAAAAAACAAAAAAACAATCTTGTTGTATTTAGCAAAGTTTAATGGATCTGTTCCCGAGTAAAAAGTCACAATGTTACATTTTCCCTTTAAGTTATAACTGTAAAAACTGATGTTAATGTAATCCTAAAGTAGCGTCCATCTGCATTAGCCTAATTCATCTGGAGCTCTTGCACACTGCCTTCATCAAACTTTTCCAGCCACCCTGATTGGTGAGGTCTCAGCCAATGAGGGTGGAGCAACATGGAGGCTAATTAGCATACCTATGCTGCCAGATAAAAACTCCCGCAGCTTCACCTGAGCACCAGACCCAAGGAAGGAAAGCTGGAGTGACTTGACTGGTCCTCTCCTCTCACCTCACTGTGGAAACACGCAGGGCCAGCCGCTACCGCCGCCTGGGTTCTTGTGCGTAAATGCGCACAGCCAGAACCAGAACTTCGCGCTCCCTCAGGTGGACCCAGGCTCAACTCATCGGCCGGCTGGTGATTCCCTCTCGCCCGGTTCCCGCCGACCCGTGTCCGCTCCGAGCCAGAGTTCCGCGTGCCCCATGAGGCTGGAGGCCGCGGCCAGGATGGACGTGTTCAGGAAGCTGTGGAGGGCCAGGAAGCTGATCGTGGTGGTGTTCATCCCGCTGTCGCTGCTGCCGCTGCCGCTGGTCCACCCCACCAGCGTGAGTACAGCTCAATACACCGCTTTACCCTCAAAACAGGTGGAGCTTTTCAAAATAAAAGCGCGCGTTTGCATATCGTCGCCTTCCTAAAATAGTGGCATAAGTCATTTTGTGCCAAAAGTATTTCTTTCTTTATCTTTTTTTGCCTAAAACATATTCTGGAAAGGAACAAAAATGGTGATTTAATTTAGGAAGGTGACCATACATGGATGGGTGTTTAGTCAATACACTGAATAACTGATCAGAATTAGTAACTCATGAGAATATTAAAGTTGAGGAATGTAACATTTTGGAAATTCCTGTGGAATTAAGTTTAAGCTGGTTTAGGTTATTAAAAGTCTCAATAAATCCATAATCTAGGATTTGATAACTACCTGCTGCTGCCTGTGTGTGTTCCTCCTGGTGGCTGCACATGGCTCCACAGTCCTGTTGGGAGCTCAGTTTCTCTGAGTGTGTGTGTGTGTGTGAGAGAGAGAGAGAGAGAGAAAGAGAGAGAGAATCAATCAAAAGCCACACTGTCCCTCTGTTTGTCCTGCGCTGTCACACTCCTCAGCTGATGAGTTTTGTGTGTGTGTGTGTGTGTGTGTTGAGGGGAGACATCGCCACATGGTGATGAGATATAGAGATCAGTTCTCAGCTGAAACTTGAGCTTATTTAGGCTAATATTTTGCCTTTTCTTTTCTTTAATTAGCGATAACAATACTTGTTTTGCTCGAGATGAAACATTCCTGACAGATTTTCAGACTTTGTTCCAGAAGAGTTGGATCTGGTTTGGTTAAAAATGGTCGATTCCAGGAGTTCTTGCAGATGCTGACTCCTCCTGCAGACCGTTTGGAGCAGTTAATCTCCTCGCTGCCATGAAAGTCGTTTTCTGGTTTATCTGAAACGACGAGAAATTCAATCAAAGGGAGTTTCTGATAACATTAACCAGCTTCCAGAGTTTAGACAAACTTTTCCATACATTACTGACACTTACTGTACTGCACTGCGTTAGAATACATTTCATTGGATTTGAACTCAACTTTGTTGAGGAAACGTATGTAGCTCTGGGTCTTTTTATATGTAGATCTGATGTTGATGTTTATAAAAGACAGTTATTTAATCTATTAGAAATGGCCTTTATTGTTCCACAGAAGAGAAATTCAAGAGATTATATGACAAAAATCTCCCCTCAAGACAATGACAAACGTAGTCAAGAACTTCTTTATTTCAAAATAGAATTGTTGGTGTTTTTTTTTTTTGCCAACAAAAGCAGCCATCCGTTCAATTCATCATGTACTTTTGACCAGGATATAAATATACATTTATATATGTGATTAAAATTCTAATTAAATTCCCTGACTATTTTATTGAATTATAATTTAGGAACTTTAAGAATATTTTACACAAATATATTTCCAATTTTCTTCAAATGATCATGTCACCGTTGGATGTCCATGAGGGAGTTAATGTAAAACTGGTTTTAATAAGAACAACTTAAAGTCAAGAGTATGGAGCAAATCTGAATGAATTGAAAACTGGGAACGAGAAGGCGAACTGAGGAGGAAATGTGAGGAAATCTTAAAATGCATAAACAATAGTCACGGTTTGTGGTGTTCATGATGCACGTTAGGTTGTAGGGTTGATATATTTTGGCTTTCATGCTGTAGTTCAGCCAGTTATGCAGATCCAGATGCAGTAGCATAAAAAAAAAAAAAAAAATCTTACTGGAAGTAAAGCAACAGCTGCATTAAGTTAGCATAGTTATTGCAGATGCTGCATTTTATATGAAATATGACTTTATGTACTCAGTATGAAATGTATTTTACTTATCGTGCGGCACAGATGATCTAAAATGAAGTCAAGACAAACTATCTAGATTAAAAAGAGAATGTTGCCATGGCGACAACGACTGGGTTTGACTACATTTTCAGTTGTTTGTCCTCTCGCCTTGTCCGTTTGGCTCATGCCCCCAAATATTTTCCGGCTTTTTTGGTTTAAAATGTTAGAACTCTGTCGTAAAATTCACTGTTAAAAAAACAACAACAAGAAAACAACTGCTCATCACTTCCTGCAGCTCAAACTGAAAAAATGTAAAAAAAAAAAAAAAATAATAATAATCTGCCAAAGCATTTAGCATGTGATCAAACATGTTTCCAGTTTATTGTCTTCGAAATAATTTGGCATCAATAGCATCTATGGCTGGTTATGAAGAATCCCGATGTCACTCAGTGACTAACAGAAACCTTTGGAGATTTTTATTCCCTTCTTCTCATCCACTGACTGCAGGGTTTTACCCCAGAAAACCTGCTAAGCCCGGTGGTTACGGCCGCTGCGGCTCCCCAGCCTGTTTGTGTTGGAAAAAAATGCTAAAATTGACAAAAATTCTGAGGTTAACGAGTGGATATAATAATTTGGAAATAAAGGCGTGTGAGGAAAACAGGCAGGTGTGGTTCAAAGTATCAAACTATAAACCTAGCGTAATCCGTCTTTGCTGTCGCCTGTGTATGAAAAACCCTGCTTAAAATAAACAAACGACTTTTAGCCTGGTGGGGAGCAAGTGAAGCCTGGTGACCCACCAGGCTTAGAATACACCGAGGGAAACCCTGGACTGTTCCATGTCGGCCGTGTTTTACACAGCTGCCTGCTGGTGTTGCATGCTTAGAGTCTTTCCCATTTTGAAGAGTATAGTAGCTCTAATTAAATTAGAGAGAAAAGCAACATTTGAAAATATGGTTTATCGATATTTTTAAGGGACTGCTAAAGTTAAAAACAGTTTCTTCTTAACATAAGATTTTTCTCCCCTCGTTAGATGAATGTATTTTTTTTTTTTTTACAGTGAGATTCTGCTGGTGTGAGAGTAGATGAGTCCACATAAAGGCTTTTTACAGTTTAAGGGATCCACTATACAGCAGGTGTCCTGGTTGTCGAACTTTTTTACCCAACGTCCATATTGTTGCGTCAGTGGTGTTGGACACTTGGCTCCAGTAACGAACGCAGGATGTGGCCATTAAAGCACAAAGTTGAGAAAAAAAAACTTCATGACAAAGGGGGGGAAAAAAACAATCCGTGCAATTAAGTTACATAATCAAACCACCTCCATGCTGGATTTTGGCCCCCACGTGGCTTCGTTACGACAGCGGGGACCTCAGACTGCGTCAGGAATGTGACAGTGGTTCAGAACGATCCTTCCTCTGTGTGTGAGTGTGTGTTTGGAGTGGTACTGTGTCCAGCTGCAGAAGAACAGAACATCTGTAGGATACAGGCAGGGCAGGTCAAAGAGACGCAGAATCAAAGAACAAGCATTTGATGCTCAATTTTTGTCATCAGATGTTAGAAATTAGTTGTGGCCTGGTTAACTTTAACGTAATCCTATATTTAAAGTTAAATAAAGATAGGGATGATGTATATTTCTCATAGAATAAGATGATAAACATTATTGGTGTTGAGAAAATGACTTGGCAGTATTTTTTGTAAAAGAAAGTCCAATTTTTCTTTTTCACAGAAGTTTTGTAAATCACAAACCTTGTTTTTAAGGCTTTATTAGTGTAAAATAACGCAGTATAGGCTTTACCACTTTAAATGTTGCAATTCGTGTGTCTGTCCAACCTGACTCTGGTCCAAATGCCAACACGGCATCGCCAACATTCCCTTCTTTGTTTACTGAAACACAAAAATGAGATGTTATAGATGTCAAATTGTTGTTTTGCTTTTCTGTTTTCACTGTAGAATAAACCCATGCGACTATGATCCAAGTATTTCGGGTTGTAAGGCGAAACGGAACGAATTCAGTCCATTTTAAAAACCTGCAACTTCAGCGTTTGTAGCATCCAACGTTAGCCGTTGCGGTATCGTCACAGTTTTTATAAATCACTCCTGTCTTTTCTGCCATTCTGTCACTTAGTCTTTTAAATAATAATTTTGCATTATCAAAACTCTGTCACACAAACCATTTTCAAAGCAGTAGAGTTTTCTCCGCCTTTCCTAGCCAAGCGTGGTTGGCTAACCTAGCCTAGCCTTCGCATTCCCGCTCAGTTCCACTCGATTTTCATCTCGCTTCAGCGCTCCGTCAGGGATTTCTCCGGTTAAATTTCAACCGGGTCAGTCAGTGAACACAAGGACAAGTTGTAAACAGTGATGTTGATTTTTTATGTTGTTTTAGAACCGTAGTCTGCCTGAATAGTGTTGTAGTTTGGTAATATCAGCGGAAGAAGTGAATGAAGCCATTCAGTCCGCGTTGGCCACGCTTCCAAATATTCAGCAATCAAATTTGGAGCGATAGGGATGCTGAAGACATTTTATTGCTGGTAAAGATGTCTTTGACCTACTCCCCACATTGTGGCTCACAGCACACACCAATTCCAGTGAGCTTCGTTAAGCTAGCGTATTGAAATTGTTTAAAATTTCACAGTCCTCGTTTTGCGTTTAAATGCATTTAATTGTCACCTAAATGTCTGCTCGACACATGTACAGTACATTCCGCACAAAAAAGCAAATGCGTATTTATGTCTGCGTGGCTCGTTTCATTTTACCCCGTATTCTGATAGTGTACGGCAAATATAGAACTCTGTGCAACATATTTAGAAGTAAAAAAAAAAGCCCATAGCTGTTAGTAGTAACATGGTGTGGTGGTCTTTATGGGAAGATGTCTGTCTTTGCGAACTTCCACCAATAGAAGCTGTTGCTCTTCTGCCATGTTTTCCCGCACATAACCATCTGCTTGTTTACAAAGTTTCAGAGGTGTGGTCAAAGCATAAGTCAGGTTTAATAGTACTGTAAAAAAAAAAAAAATGTCCCACAGATTTCATAATGGCAAATTCTCTTAAAAAGGAGGAAAAAATAAATAAATATATATATATATATATATATATATATATATATGTTTTTGTTGTTGTTTGTTTTTTAAATCCAGAATAGTGTTGAGTCCCTAAATTAAGGTCTTCAGTTTGGTGTAACACCAGGAAATCATTTGTGTGGATTGTCTACTTTGCTTTTTATATTAGCATGTCTCTGTGCTTTCTCAAGTCTAGGACTAAAAATGTGAAAATATCAGACTGGATGGCTCCAGTATTTCATTAAACAAAGGAAGTTACCCTTATCTAGTATAACCTCCACTACTTTTTATCTCAAAAGTCCAGTCTCAGTGATATCTTAAGTGTTTGTATTGGCCTTTCAATGTGAGCTTGTGAGCTTGCCTGCTATCTTTTGTCAGGCATCTTCTTATCTGGTTTTGCACACAGACTGAAACAGTGTATCATTGATTTCATCACTCGCAGGGCTTTAAAACCAATGTGTGTTTTCCTCTGTTCCCATTTCCTCATCAGCCGACTGAATGACAGTCGGCTGATGAGATAATCAATGGGATGTTCAGATGGGAGTAGTTTGGTTTGATGTAGTTTTCAGAGAATACCCTCCACCCTTTTCAAAAGGTTATAAGTTGCATTCCAATATTTTCTTCAAAAAACGTTTTTGTTAGCAGGGAAACCATTTATAGCCACTTTCTGTCTGCCGTGTTGAAAAGTGTGTTCAACGTGAGGAAGCTAGAGGATTTCACAGAAGATGAAATCTCGTCTTGTCTTTGAAATACATCCCTATTGATGCTCTTCCTTTTTGAAAAGGACATGTATATCGGGATCAAAGTTGTGGAATTCAGAGTCTGGCTGTGTCGGGTTGGGGTACTTACTTTTTCCATAACATCACCATCTTGCCGGTTCTTAATATGTATTTAAAGATCAACTTAACACCTGGGAATAAAACTTCATGGCTCTATGCAGCAGAATTTCCCATCATAACAGCCTTTCTTTAGCTGAACTATAAATGATATTTAATGGTGTGATGACAGATTATTTAAAAGTCCAACAAGACTGCAGAAAGCTAGCTGGCTTTGATTAGACATATGCAATCTTCAGCGATGTTTAAAAATCCCATTTTCTTTTTAAACTACAAATCATATCCTGTCTGAAAAGTTTGCTTTAAGGAAAATTGTATTGATGCATTTATCTTTATCTTCGTAGGACTAAGAATTTCTTATGTTTCCGATGAAATTACATTTAAGCTGAGAGCGACTTTTTATTCATTGACCTGTATAGCAGTATAAAGTCTGCTATAATCAGACTTTATACTGGGATGTGTCAGGAAGCAAAGAGGTCCAGCTTCCAACTTCGACTAAATGATAATAGAAGATCGTAGATCAGTAATCAGGGCCAATAACCAATTATCAGTGACCGCTAATCAACCTCCTGTGTCTGGTTCCACTTTCTACATGTTTTTCTTTTGTTTGTGGCATCTTCCTTTCCTCTTTCAACGTTTCTTCGTGATTCACGTGTCAAGACTCAAACAAAAGAGAGGAGCGCTGCCAAAAACAAAGTCTTTGTAAATCTGGGCTGCGAATAGAAGTGATTTACAGTTTAGTTGCACATTTGCGTGCGAGGACGCTTCTAAGCTCCAATCTCCTTGTTTTGTTTTTTAAGCTTTTTTTTCCCTAACGCCTGGAGATCATCTGAACTCTTTTAAGACTAAAAATCTACAGGGGAGATTTTTAGATTCCTGAACTCTGCAGATTGCTCTGAAATAGATCGCTAATCATTTTGTCAGAATATTTCTTAGGTTGACCACATTTGCAGTCCTGGTTGATATTTGTGAAGTGGAATAGCATAATATACATTTTTAGCAATAAAATCTGAAAAGTGTGGCATTTGTGTTTAGCCTCTTTATTGTAATACCTTAAAATAAACTACAGTGTTGAAAAAAAAAAAGTTGGGGTTTTTTTAGGGTTGGAAACAAGTTTATGACACTTTTTTAGCTATTTGTTTCTTGAAACCATGTACCATAACACTCTAGAACCTAAAATCCTAATAAAATGCATTTAAGTGTTAGTATGAAGAAATGTGAAGGGATGGATTTGGTTTCAGATGGTCCTTTAGAAATTAAAAATGTGAACTGCAACGTTGTTTTTTTTTAATTTAGCTTACAAATGAATGAATGAAGCGAAGAGCGACGAAAGAAACCTCCGCCTGACTTTGGCTAATTTCCCAAACATTAATGGTCAGATTACGGCCATTTTTAACAGCTAATCGGGCTTACCAGATGTTTTTAACACGCTTCATAATTACTTAAAAAGAACAGAACTCTCTGATAATGGGTGGTTGTTGAAAAGCTCCCTGAAATCTCAGAACAAGCTCACATTATCCTAATCCTTGATGGTGGTGACGGTTAATGCTAAGTCTGCGCGGGTCTAATGCCGCCTGCAGTTTGAAGAGAAACTAAAGGAAGTCAGACCGACTGCAGCCCTGATTATGGTGGGTTTTGAAAATGCTGTAAAGGAAGTGGCTGTTTGCCATCTGGACGGTCGGTTGGAGCCCTACAGTTGATCAGGCGTGTAAAAATGGTTTGGATGTAAGAGTGATTGATGCTTCCTTTGCAGTCTGAATGTCTGGGCTGGTCTGGGAACGTTTACAGTATAAATGTGTGAAACTGTGAGAAACTTGGAAGAAAATAGATCCACATAAGAATTTTATTTATACTTTTTATAAACATGATGCTTATCTTGCTATACATTGTCTAGAATCCTAGTTGTTTGTTTTTTTTCTTTTTTTGTTTCTCACCAAGAATTCAACAGGTTTGACCAAACTGAAGATGCTCTCTTACTTCCTGTTTCCATTGAGTGATCTTCTCAGCTCTATTTGGTTCATTTGACTCTTAGTAAATATTGCATATTATGGCCCCTGATAAAACCAAATGAGTAACAGATGTTCTTTAGTAGAGTAACAGAAACTCGTTTCTTTACAGCAAAATTGTATCCAAATCCCATCTGTAAATATATCGATCCAGTCCAGCCATGCAACCATTCCCAACCAATCCAATTTGATTTTACTTATATAACCATGCAGACTTAGGTTAGAAAGGCAATTTGCAAAAAGGTTTTTCAAAAAATCTAAATGAGTTGAGCCTTCTAAGCAGGCATGCAGGGAAGGAAAAAAGTCCTTTATTCTGTTGCTTGGCGTAATATACAGTCCGTTTGTCTTTATATGTCTGAATCAGAGTTTTATGTTTTGCTTCGAGGTTGTTTTGTTTTTATTTTTTAGTCCATTTACCTTTTTCAGTTAGGTGTTTATAGAAGTTGTCAATGTAACACTAGAACAGCCTAAATAGTGAAGCCTGGATAGACCTTGCAGGACGGTGTTCCCCAGGGAACATGGTTGGGAAACAATGTCTTAGTACCGTCTGTGAATCTGTCTGTGACTGAAGGAAGCTGTTATGCATTCGCTTTGTTCCCCTTTAGCTCCTCTAACTGAGGCCTCAAACTTTCTGCGCAGTATCGTTGGACTGTAGCCTTCTGGACAGAGACCTCAGAGGTTACTCCTGGGTTCTGCTGATTCCATTCTCCCAGTTTGGGCTCCAATGATTCTCTCTAGCTAATATTTCCTCACAGTCTTTGATATTCTTAAGCTTCTCATGTACCTTGTCTTTGCTTTAGATCACTATGTCTGACACTACTACCCTCTTTAAATTGGGCACTCCCTCAACACCCAATAGATTATTGCTTTGGTCAGGAAGTCTAACAAGATCTTAGCCACTACCATTCTCAGCCACTCTTGGTGAAGTCCACAACTTTCACTGTGGCGGGTCCAGGCGATGCTCATGCAGGTCTGGTCCACCTCTCCAGCCACCTGGTTATGAAGTTCCCTCGACCCTTTGTCTGACAGCACCTTATTTATCCTGCTTTTAAGTCCTGTCTTAGTTGCGTCTTTGCGCGGTCTGGGTCTTTGGTCTTACTGGTGTGGTAGATTTTGATCTCTGTTCTGTGCTGAGTCTTTGTAAGCTGGACAGGCAGGTCTTGTCATTCTCAGCAATGTGCCATAAAAGGCGTATCTTCATTAACAGTTGCTCTCAGACATCTTCCTTCAGAACATCAGTTCATAATCATCTCTTTTGGTGATGCTTCTTTACTACCATGCTTCTGTATGTTACAGAGATGGACACTTGACTTGGAAATGTCTTTTTTTGATCCCCACCTAACATGTCGAGCATTAGCGTGATCTTACACCTGTATCTCAGATTTCTGAACTGAACATTTCAAAAGTTGTCTTGTTCCTAGCAGGTGATTTATGCTGTGATTTCCTTTGGAGTCAGTGCTTAGAGGAGGTGTAAGATTCAAACGGGTCTGGAAAATGCCCCACGCCTGAGTCCAGTAGCTAATTCCTCCTCCCCTGAGTTTATTAATTTAAGTTTAACTGACCCGCATCGAGATATTACACTCAACGCTTCTCTTACATAAAACTTCAAGCACACAAAGCATGTGACTGCTCATGTTTAATACTAAATATAGCATTTACTTCAGATGTTATTATTTATTTAATGAAGAACAACTGTCTTCTGCAAGATCGATGGGAGTAATTAGTAATCCTGGCGTCTTAAAACTATGAGACTTGGAGTCTGTTTTTAGAGCTGAAGAGCCTGCTAACATCCATGCAACCAAGTGCTAGCCTATGAGAAGCCTGCATGTTGGCATCTGTAATATTAGAATGAAATAATCATTTAAAATAATCTACAGTGTGGACGAGGAGCTCTGATTTCTCCACTCTTCATATTGCTAAACATTACAATAACTGCTGTTTCTACATTCTAGTGGATCTAATGGATTGTTTTCTGGTTTACAGGAAGCGTGCTGTGCCTATGTGTTGATGGTGACAGCAGTCTATTGGGTGTCGGAGGCCGTCCCCCTGGGGGCCGCTGCCCTGGTCCCGGCATTCCTCTATCCTCTCTTTGGCGTTCTCAAGTCCAGCGAGGTGAGGCTGATGATTCCCCCCCTCCCCCCCCACACACACGCAGACACACACACAACCAACTGGAGCTTTTGTGGGAAAGAAAATGTCAACTCTCAGTCTTCCAGAGCTCTCAGTTCTTAATATTAATCTTAAAACAAAATACATAAGTTCACACAACGAGTTTATGGCAGATATTTCTATTGTGGGCGGGCCAGTAAAACCATAGGCAGGAATGACGGGGGTGGGAGGAGGAAGGAAACTGACACTAGGATGGAAGAAGGGACTTCAGGAAGAAAGGGAGGACACAAGGAAGGAAGAACATGACCAACGTCACTAGATATGAAGGAAGCACACTTGGAAGGACTGAAACACTTTATGAAGAACTCTAGGAAGAAGGGGCTTTGGGAAGGAAGGAAAGACAATATGAAGGACACTAGAAAGCAAAGAAGAACACTAGGAAGGAGGAAAGGAAGGACGCTAAGGGAGAAGGAAAGAAGGGCACTTCCTTCTTTTGCTGCCTATTTTACTAGGCAGTTAAATATATATTTGACTTCCTGAAGAAGAGAATTTAGGAAGGAAGGAAAGACAATATGAAGGACACTAGGAAGAAAGGAGTGACTTTAGGAAGGGAAGAAGAACTCTAGGAAGCATGTAAGAAGAATAGGAGGGAAGGTAGGACACTAGGAAGGATGAACGCTAGAAAGAGAGTTAAGACACTTGAATGGAAGAGAAGTAAAACACAAATAAGAAATGAATTGATTTGATATGAACGTGCAGCTGTTTGGTTTTTCCAGTGCTCTTAATGAAACCAGATCAGAAAGAATTTTGGTGAAAGGTTTTTCTACGTTCCAACAATTCAGTGATAGAATTTTCTTTTGCATATTTATCTGATTGACTTACAGTCCATCACACCAACTAACTGACTGACTGACTGACTAAACTTAATTACATAAACACGGGACAAGTAGTGAAAAATGATCATGCTAATTGGTCTCATACCAACTTTCTTTTGCTCTTCACGTTCCTCATTAGCCGTACATAAACTTTGATCCGAACGCCTCGTGTGACCAGGCTGGCTCTGTCCAAGCGGTACAGAATCTGCCGCTGCACTGCAACACTGTAATCTCCTTCAAGTATTTTCTAAAAATATGCCAGCAGAGATTTATGCAACATTTCAAGGCTATTATTGTCCTCTACGTTTGAGCTCCACAAGTAAAGAGTAAAACTTGACCCGCTGCAGCTGATGGGACTAGCATCGGCGGAAACGTTGACCTCGTTCTTGGCTAGGCAGCCATGTTCTCTTATAGTACTTGGCCTACAAGTATTTTTTTCATGCACCTCTCATCAAATGCCTCCACTTCAGAAGGGGTGCACCTTTTTTTTTTTTTTTTTTTTTCATATTTACATATCCCCTGTGAAGATCGGTGCTATTGGTGCCGTTTGTAGTGAACAGAACAAACATAAAAAGTCTGTGATTTGACGCAGCGCGACTGGAGAAAATCCGTCTGGTTTTATTAGGGGAGAGGTTAGGCGACACAGCGCCGGGTGCCATGAACATAGTGGGTGGGAAGTGGAGCAGATTAACAAGAACAACAACAAATTGTAACTGACGACCCCAACAAGGGAGAGAAATGCAATTTTGGGCCATAATTCAGTTTCAATAGTGTCGGCTTTGGGAACTAACATGACCATTCGTTATGTTTGCGTGTGTTTAGGTAGCGGCAGAGTACTGTAAGGACACCACTCTGCTGCTGATGGGAGTCATCTGCCTGGCCGCCTCCATAGAGAAATGGAACCTGCACAAACGCATCGCGCTGCGCATGGTGATGATCGCAGGGGCAAAACCTGGCATGTGAGTAATACACTTCAGATTTTTTAAAGGGGCAGTATTATGTTACATTTTGTTAGCTTTACATTATGTTATAAAGTTATTCCTTCATCAAAAATATAACTGAAGCGTTTGCCCTGGGAGGTTCAAGGATTTCTCATTCCAGCTGTGCAAAACACCTGGTTGGACCTAGCTCCGCCTTCAAGACAGTGCTCCTCCTCTGAGCTGCAGTTTCCAAGCTTCCTAGCCTCCGTCTCACAGAGCAACCCTCCCCCACGCAGCTCCTTCAGACTAGCCAGTAGCAATTAGCAAACACTCGGTGGAACTTCACATCCGCTGAGCTCATTATATGAGCTACTTCTCAGTGAAACACTGGTAAAAATGTTGTTAAAGGGTTAATAGAGGAGCCATGTTGTGATGACTTCCTGAGGGCGGAGCTTCAAAAAGAGCAGGAGTTTTTAAAGAGACAGAGGCCCAATTTCAAGCTGTTAAATTACAAAGTGAAATTGCATTTAAGTCATGTACATACATAGCGTTTTACAATAACTGAAGGTAGGAAGATGGTTATTTGATTGTGATATAAAATGCCACAATGTGGCTGGAAAACACATAATACTGCACCTATAAGTAAAACATTTGGCAAAGTCCCATATTTTCATCTAAATAATAAAAAAGCAAAACGGAACATGATTTTTACCTTGCGGTTCAGGTTGGTGCTGGGCTTCATGTGCTGCACGGTCTTCCTGTCCATGTGGCTCAGCAACACGTCCACCACCGCCATGGTGATGCCCATCGCCGAGGCCGTCCTGCAGCAGCTCATCTGCACCGGCCTGGCCGACTCCCACGACGACTCGGAGACCGGCGACGCTCCAGAGGAGGACAGCGGTGGGTCCAAGCTTTTGTTTCCGTATCGCTGCGTGTGAAAAGGTTTTACCCCTGACAAATTTCTTAAGTTTTTATTGATGTTTTAGTTCTTCAAGTTAATTTTAATATTATGCAAAGCTAATCTGAGTGAATACTAGATACCTGTTTAGTCTGCTTTAGTCAAATTCCAGCTCATTTTTTTCTAGAAGGTCCGGTTCGTTTGCCGAAGTGTGAATGCACAATTGAACTCCGATGCAGATCAAAAACATCAACTCTAGTCTGCTTACAAACGCAGGTCTCAGTTCGGTTAAAGTAAACTGTGTTGTGGTTCGAATACATACATGAATGCCAAGCGGACCTGAGACCAAAAGCAGGAAGCAAACTGGACAGACAGTTTCTATGGTTTTTTGATTCTGCACTTCTTGGAGTAAAGTTTTTTATTTTATTTTATTTTTTCTGGAAACCGTTTTCTAAAACAACTTTACCCCAATTGACAGCAATTGATGAAATCCTCAATTGAAAATGTATTTTTGAATGAAAAGAACCCTGGTTATCTTTGTCTGACATTTAATGATGAAACATTGTCACTTAGGTGTGAACAAAAGCAAATCAGAAGAATTCTTTCAGGACAAACATAGTTTTGTTTGTTGTTTTTTTTTTTAGCTGTGTGAAGGTAAACATGATGCAGAGAACCTTTTGATATTTTTTTTTCTGTCATATTGCAGCTGTTTCAACCAAAGAGGAGAACCTGGATAAGAAGCAGCTAGAGCTGCTCTATCAAAATGAACAGTATGTGTGTAGAGTCTTGTTTTACATGTTATTCTCTTTACTGTCTTATTAATCACCTTTCTTCTTTCACTTTCAACATCTTTATGCTAATACATTTGAATTTCTCCAAGGCTTTATTTAGGTTCAGTTACAGTAAAAAATAATATTGTGTGGTGGATACTAGAGGGGTACAATTTGGATAATTTTTCCTATTAAGATTATGGAAGGTGTACCACAGGGTAATGTCTGTAGTCCCCTTTTGTTTACAGCCAAATTTTCCATCATAATTTATTTTTTTATATCTATTTATAACATAGTTTAGCCATATTCTGCTGTGTTTGACAATCATACCAAATATTTTTCATAATTACTTTAACAAATAATTCCTGATACTTTTACAAAATCTCTTTTACAAGACATGTTATCTCTCTAAAGAAGTAAATTTTCTTACCCTTTGTAGACAGAATACTAACATATTATATTAAATATTGGCTTCCTGTATATTTTGGTTCCTATTCTGAAATGTTATTAGTCACTTATTACATCTTTAATGGCGAAATTTACTTTAATCAAAATTAGTTTGCTCTCGTCTCATAATTAACTATCGACATGCATTCAAGTCTGTTTTTATTTTCCCCCGTGCGTTTAATACGTTGAAACTTTTTTAAATGTGAACATTAAAAAAAATTAAATCACATTTCTGTACGTTCGTTCATATTTTCCAAACTTTTATTGTCTTCATCATAAAACAATTCTGGCAGAATTTAAGTGTGTAGTAAATTTGACAGACATTTTTCATTGCATCGTTTTGTCTTTGCGTTTTGTTTGCGAATCTGATTAAGATTTCCATTTATTTTTTCTCCTTTCAAGGAATGAACGTTCCAAACAGGATCTCTGTTCCTTCTCTGAGGTAAAATACAGTTTGTGTTGAGCTGAAGTGCACTGAAAAAATGTTTCATAGCTTTTAAACCTTTGTCCTATATTACAACCACAAACTTAAATGTATTTTTGGGAAAGAAAAAGCATGTATTTAAATTTTTGGCCCAAACAGGAGCGGGCCCAGGTGGTGTGGGGTCTTAAGCAGAAGTTGATGTGGGCCCCTCTATCTATTAACATCACCAAAAATCCTGAGTTTAGATTGTAACTGCCAACGCAAGAATTTAACAATGAAAATAATTGTTCATTTTTGCAAAGCAAACTTCCCAATTCCTTTAATTCTTACGGTAAAATGTCAAACTTTTTTTTAATATATATATATATA